>VMBQ01006608.1:0-53714 GCA_007657795.1 Dreissena rostriformis | reverse complement strand
AAACGAAATTCGTCTTCAGTCAACTCCCCGGGCTAAACTTACAGTCGAACTCTGGTTCATTTAACATCAACGTTAAGATGTTAGCGGACAACGATGGTCTTCAGACGTCTTCCTTTGGATTAGTCAACGACAGTATAAACAACTTTATTATTTTGCTTTGGATGGTGGTTGTAACGTATTTCCCTTTACATATCTCACCATTGAAGAAACCAGAATTTTGCGACTTGCGCATACAATAGAAAACAATACAAATTTTATTTAAAGTGCACATATGACAATAATATAACATTAGCTATGTATAGCTATTTACCAACATATCATAACAACGTAACATGTAGCAGTTTAACAAGCATGTGCAAAATTCTATAAGAATAAATAAATTAATAAATAACTATACAACATCAGAGTATAAAAGTTAACACTTTTAGATCTGTTACATTTAAGTAACAAGCATGTGCAAAATTCTATAAGAATAAATAAATTAATAAATAACTATACAACATCAGAGTGTAAAAGTGAACACTTTAAGATCTGTCATCTCTAGATGCGAGAACTTTTTCTGCTTTCTATTGATGAAAGAAGCGTCGTGCAAGTGTGAAGAAGATGACGACAGAGTGTCTATAGTGTGCTAGATTATCTCGGAGAAGCAACGACACTTGATGAGGGACCCTTTTTGCAGTGACATTCAGTGACAGTGTTCTCGGTGATTTTCGATAAATGTCACTCTTAGATTGTGTTATACATGACTTGATTGGCAACCGTTTTAGCTCACCTGAGCACAAAGTGATGGTCAGCTATTGTGATCGCCTTTTGTCCGTCGTGCTTCGTCCCTCGTCAACATTTACCTTTTGAACACTCTAGTTGATTGCACATTGTTGATTGCATATTGTTGATTGAATATTGTTGAAACAAATATGACATTCTTGTGAAATCCTCTTGTGACTTCATTTTTGTGATTTGTTGGATTTACTTCTATACTATTTAGTATACTATACCAAATTCAATGTAGACAGGTAAAGCTCATGCAGATCCATCACGAAATTTGTTTAAATTTTTGCTAAATTACTTATAGCTTGCCAATTTTGAATTTTTACGTTTGTACTTCATTTGGTCAAATTAAAGCTACATTTTTGAACATTTAAGTAATTGTTCAAACATTTACTTAAAAAAATATTACTTAAGTAAATGTTTGTGTGAGTTTTAAAGTAAGAGGATCAAATATTTGAAATTTACAATTTGAAGTTTGAACTTGCATTGTGAGAGGTTTGAATGATTTGTATTACACTTGATTTTGCTGGTTTGTGCTGATAGCTTTAAAAGAGACTTCAGCACTTAGTGATCACGTTTTGACTGAGTTCTTTTTTATATCGTCGCCCTGTACTCCTAATTTATTTTTTCTTGTAGGGTAGTCTAAAATGGCCGACAAGCCTGCGGCAGATATAGGGGAAGAGTCTAGTGAAGTATGGGAAAAGCGTAATAGAACTCCAACCGACAAGGGTCTAGCTTGGCTATATGATAATCATGTTCGTGGCACAAGGTCGCTTATATCGCGTTGGCATCGTCGCGCGTCACAGTTGAATTCTCTTTTGTCAGATTCCGAAGATTAAAAAATAATAACGAATGAACGGGACAACTTGATAAGTATCATGAATGAGTTAAGTAATGAGAACGACGATTTGAGTCAGTTGCAATATGAGGACACGGTCGAGTTAAGTTCCATTTGTCAGAGATACGAGTTCGTCGAGCTAGAACATCACACACTTATAGCGAATGTTACAGAGGTTCGTCGTGGCATGAGAACAGATGATGGTCTTGTTCCGATGCCTCACACACAAGTAAGGCCTCACACTCTTCACATGCTTCTCGTTCCTCTAGTAAATCTGATCTAACTGCAAAAACGGATGCACTGAAAGTTAAGCTTAAATATCTTGACGTGGAATCCAAAGCTTAATTGGAATTTGATCGGGTTAAAGCGCTGAGGCGGTTAGAAATGGCCCAAGACAATCTTGACGCAATGGATGAGCCTGCATTCTACTCAAACAAGCCATCAAGATCTAGAGCAGACACGGATCTGCCACCGATTGATCGTGACCATTTCACAAAGGAATATGTTTCAGCCCATTCCATTGATGGTGACCAAGATTTGGTAGGACTTACCTGTCAGAAAACGAGTCAACCTTCTCAATTACCCGATCACTTTATAAAGCTAGATCCCAAATCTGATCTAGACTTTAACCTGCCTCGTAGTGTTGCTTCTGCTCCTAGTGGTTTCTCACATATGAATTATATGGTTAGAGAATTCTATCCAGACTCGAAATATTCATTTCCTGCAGGACCAGCATTGGCGACGTCAAGCACAGCGACTCTTTCTAGAGGTCCACTCTTTCCTAATAGTACCTCTGTCCCTCCTAAAGCCGAACCAGTGAGTGCTCCAGCACCTAGTTATGATGCACAGCAAGGAGTCATCGAATTGTGCAAGTCCCTTGTCGAACAAGTTAGTCTTAGTAGACTTCCTCCCCCTGAGCCCACGGTTTTCAGTGGCGACCCTCTGCAATATCCAGGTTGGAAGACAGCATTTCAGACGCTGATAGAAGGTTGGAATATTCCATCAAATGAAAGAATTCATTACCTTAAAAGGTATCTTTCCGGTGATGCTAGGGATGCTGTTGAAAACTACTTTCTTTTGTCCTCCGATGAAACTTATGATGAGGCCAAAAGACTACTTGACGAACGCTTCGGTGACCCCTTTGTCATTGGCAACTCCTTTAGAGAGCGTTTAGAAAAATGGCCAAAGATTACGAACAGAGATGGTACAGGTCTTCGTAAATGTTCTGACTTTTTAAGACAGTGTCACACAGCTATGGAGACTATCAGCACTCTTCAGATACTCGATGATGATCGTGAGAACAGAAAGCTGATTTCGAAACTTCCTGATTGGGTCGTTACTAGATGGGCTAGGGTTGTTTACCAGTGGAAGGAAGATGGACAGAGTTTCCCAAAGTTCAACTTTTGTCGATTTTCTTGACAAAGAGGCCAAGATCGCCTGTGACCCTATCACATCCTTGCAATCCTGAAAAGGAGAGGTTCCCTTATCTGAAAAGTATCCCAAATATAGACGTCCACCCAGAAATGATGATTCTCCCAAAGGACGCTAATTTCTTTCAAGTTCTAATGGTAATCAGCATACTTATGTCGTTAGTGGTATGCCAAAATCGGTTCGTCCTCAGTGTCTTCGTGTAAATACAACCATGAACTTGAACTTTGCCGTAGATTTCTGGCCAAAACCATAGATGAGAGGAAGTCCTTTGCTAAAGATAATAATCTTTGTTTTGGCTGTTTGAAAGTTGGTCATATCTCAAAAAGATGTAAGGACAGAAAAAAATGCAAAACTTGCTTGCAGTAAATTTCACCCAACGTCTCTTCACGGGTCTTCGGTTCCGACAAATAAAACACATTCTCCTACAGATGCCAAAAGGATCAGAAGGGAGTAAGTGATCAGATTAATCAGTCCGGTCTATCGGTAATGAGCAACGTTGATGCCCAATGTAAGAACTCCATGATCGTTCCAGTTTACATATCACATTGTGACAATCCTGACCGCGTGGTGTTGGTTTATGCAATGCTCGATACTCAGTCTGATACTACCTTTGTTCACTCACACACTTGTGTTTCTCTTTGTGTGACAGGTTCACCAGTTTCTCTTGTTCTTTTCACTCTATGCATGCAGAGAACCAAACGATTCAGACTCGGAGGGTCCGTGGCTTGGTTGTGCGCGGTTTTGATAGTGCTCTTCGAATTCCTTTGCCAGATGCCTTCTGTAGGGACACGATACCTGGAAACAGAGATCACATTCCAACTCCTGATGAAGCCAGACTTTGGCCTCACCTTGAACAAATTGCAGATTACTTGATGCCAATTTCATTATGCGACTTTGGACTTCTTATTGGCTAGAACTGTGCTAGAGCTCTTATGCCACGGGAGATCATTGCGACGGTTGGAAACGGACCTTACGGTCAGCGTACAGATCTTGGCTGGAGCATTGTGGGTAATGTTGATCCACATCAGACGTTAGATGCCCGTGACGATTGCATAGGTATAAGTCATCGGATTTGTACACGTGAAGTTCATCCCGCACTTGTTTCTGAGGCTGGTAGCATGAGTAGGTGTCTTTCTCCTTCCCTGCTTCTATTAAGGTGACTGGTCCATTAGATGTAGTTCGTATGTTAGAACTAGATTTTGTCGATCGAGGCGTGTCTGGTGTTAGTGCTTCTCATGAAGATAAACCATTCATGAAACATGAGTCAGGGAATTTCTATGATAAATGGTCATTATACAATGCCCCTGCCTTTCAAAGGTGACCCCCCTCGCTACCCTGTAACAAACGAATGGCTCTTAGGCGTCTGAGTAGTCTTCGGAAGCGGCTTGTGTCCAATGGAGAATACCGCAGTCAGTACATGACAATTCCTAGACTTGAGTTAGCCGCTGCCACTGTTTCGGTCAAGGTCAGTAATCTGTTAACGAAGGAGCTACCGTATGAACATGTAACTGAATACTTTTGGACAGACAGCAAAGTGGTATTGGGATACATTTCNCACGTCTTTGTTGCAAACCGTGTACAGCTTATAAGAGACCTTACTGATCCGTCTCAATGGAGATACGTTGAGACGAAACATAATGTTGCAGACATAGCTTCTCGTGGAGCATCCGTTACAGAGTTGGTCAATTCCAGCTGGTTTAAAGGCTCCAACTTCCTTTGGGCAAAGGATAGCGTTCCAGCTCCAGTAGTTAGTGAAGATTACTCTTCGTTGCCAGATAATGACCTAGAGCTTAAGTCCCAATGCTTAACAACACTTGTTAACTCTGGTTCCTTTCCGTCCCTTCTTGAACGACTGGAGTACTTCTCTGATTGGAATCGTGCCAAAGGTGCAATTGCGCTGTGTTTGCGTTTAAAACATCTTTTAATGAGCAGGAGAGTAAAAAGGCCAAGGTCTGAAACACAACATCTAAAGTCACTTAAATCTCTGACATTTGAACGCCCCTCAGTTAAGGACCTTCATCAGGAAGAAGTATAGATCTTAAATCTGATCCAAGCCGATAGTTTTGAGAAAGAAGTCGTCATCTCTCTACAGTGTCAAAGTTCTGTTAAACTACCCGCTGTCGGTAGGGACTCATGTCTTTATAGGCTTTCTCCTGTCATTGATGAAGTCGGCCTCGTTCGTGTTGGGGGTCGCATGAACAATGGCAGGATGTGTATGCATCATTTAGTTACGGTACTACACATCCTGTCATTTTACCTCGCAAGTGTCACATAACTAAGCTTATAATAAGGCATTACCATGAACGTGTTCAACACCAAGGGCGTGGCATGACCACCAACGAGTTACGTGAAAATGGTTACTGGGTAATCGGATGCAGTTCTGCCGTTTCTGATCTGATACATCATTACACAGTCTGTCGTAAGTTTCGTGGTCGTCTCCAAGATCAAAGAATGTCGGATCTGCCCTTCGACAGAGTTGATCCAGCTCCTGCATTCTCCTATTGTGGTGTAGATTCCTTTGGCCCCTTTCATGTTCGAAAAGGCAGAAAGGATTTGAAACGTTATGGTGTTTTATTCACATGCTTCACTTGTCGTGCTATTCACATTGAAATAGCAAACACACTGGAAACCCATTCTTTCATAAATGCTCTTCGTCGCTTTCTGTCTTTAAGGGGACCAATACGCAAGTTAAGATCTGACCGAGGAACACATTTTGTAGGCGCTGAAAGAGAACTTAGAGAAGCAGTTTCAGAAATGAACAGTGATCAGATAACTGACTTTCTTCTTAAGGAAGGTTGTGAAAACTTTGATTTTAAACCCAACGTGCCATCAGCAAGCCAAATTTCTTATATGTCAGATATATATGTTTGTTAAGTGTCTTCATTAAAAGACGTAAAGACGTTAAACAATTCAAAATGAAGCATTTTGTCCCAGAAGTTCAATGTTAATTTCAAGTGATTGAGTAAGCACTGTTTTCAACCGTGTTTACTTTGCCGTTATTCATTTTTTCTGACTTGGAATATTTGGAGACATAAAGTGATTAACCATTCGTCTGTTTGTTCGCCCTTCATGATTTGCTGGAGTTTAACTGGAAAAGTGTTCATTGAATTCAAATGACTCCTAAAATAATGAAAGATGGTCTGAAAGTAAGTGCAGAGTACAAAGGATCATTATGACACACGCGAAACGTCAGCTCGAAAATTACAATAATTGTAAAAGTAACAGCAAACCAGTTAATAATAAAACACGTTCTTAATGAGTTGCAATACGCATTCATATGTATTAGGTTATTTGTCAGTGAGCACATTTTCACTCGAACGGGTTTGTTGGTTTGGCTGTTTATTTTCAAATAATGGCGTGTGTGCGGCAACAAGATGCAATACATCAATATTCCAGCTTAAGATTGAGGACAGTTTTATTGCGGCATTATTATCCGCTTGTTACTTGTTTTCCTATTTCTTGGAAATAATTGCATATTGGTGGAATAAAGTGTATGCACTGATTGTCCGCAATCACTTAATTATACTGAGAAGAACATGGCGAGGCTTTTTTATATCAGAAACAACAAACGAAACAAATTGCCAACTAAAAACAACAATGACAACTATTATTGAGGAACCAACATTTAGCATTAGCATAACAAGATTGTAACCAAAATAACTCGGCAGGTAACAGCTTTTCAATCTGAATGCACTAACGAGTTGTTGTTCTTACAATGAAACGTTGTGGAGGCGTCGTGAATGGTGCATTTATTGGAACCGAAGACGCCAAGCAAACGATGCAATTTCCTGACCAGTAGGAGTTCTCTCGACAGTTCAAAATGCTGTTGAACATGCAATCTTCTTCCCGCCTAACACTGACCTATGCATATTTGAAATTGCCTAAACAGATTCACGTTTTAAATATTTTTTTTTTAACCTTGTCGAAGAAGTCGAGATATATTGCTTGGCACGTCTGTCTGTAGATCGTTAGTTTGGAAAAAGTCAGACCCATATCGGATTTGAGGCCTTTAATTCAAAGGTCACTGGGGCAATGTCGCATGAAATTATATGGGTGATATAGTCAGTTTGTGTTTATACTCATTGTTAACCTTATGTACACTTACTTGGAAGATGTTATACCGAGAGAAAACAAAGTACATTCAAGCGATTAGGTAATATACAGCAGTAGCAAACGTTTACGCTAAACAGCACATAGCCGGTTCATTTACTTTAGTAATTTTCATGAGATTAAAAATCTTATAAGTAAAATACTAAACTAACATATTAATGAGCGTAGAGCTTTTCTTATTTTAGATTTGATCTGTAGGTTTGCCTTATCTAGGTTGAGAATGTCATCATATAATTTGGATATAGAGGCTGATATGTAAAACAAAACCAATACCCACTCATCGCAAAAACAGGGTCGTGATGTGACAAGTTAGGATATGCGTTTCACTTTGTTTCGAATGTAAACTGTTCAGTGTACTAAGGAAACAATACCTTAACATATATTACGCTGCAAGACCCAACCTACCGAAATGTATTAAATTCCTTCATTGTAATAACTAAACAATAAATATAAATTTAGCAATGTATGTTTAAAAAAAGCTTTCCATTGGAGAAATAGCTATCATGCATATTATGAACAATCCTTGTAATTCTCTGACGCCTTTCACGGGACTACGTTTGTGTATATTCATACGTTTTATAGCTACTAATAATACGATTTCCCTGAATTGTCTAGTATTTATATTTTAGTATAAATCAGGCCGACATTCACCTGAATGGCCTAATAGTATAATGCTACAAACGACAGACTGTTTGTTTGTCGTATAGAATACATGTTTTGTATACAATTGACACTGCTGTCCTAATTGGGATATGCATTGTTGTATACTTAAATGATGTGTATTAGAATTTGAACCGCAGTGATCTTTACATATACATAAAATGTTCTGTTGTATGTGTACTCATGGGAATTTCTGCCTCGATGTATTTGGACAAAAACTGCAAAACAAACTGTAAACTGTCATTTACATATTTTTTTTTGGTTTTGTATCATATAAAATAAAAATAGTGAATACAAACGAATATTTCGTGCTTCCGTCTGTTTATATATTTAATCAGTAGAGTAAAGCGACATATCAATATTATGGAACACGCAGTTTATTTATACAAATATAGACATATAAAATGTAATATAAAGCTCGCGGATACAGAGCGATGTCATCATGCAATAATACGTTTTCCACTATTGACTTCAAGTTCGGATTATCTCGAGAAGTTTCCAATTAAGACCACGATTTCAATTGTGGCGCCTATTGGGATTTTGGGACCGTAACATACGATTTTACCAGCATGTTCCCAATATTAATTGAAACAAAAACGATGAAACTATTGGTATACTATACCAAGAGGGTTATGTATATTTCCCAACAGAGGTTTCGCAGCGCTGGTTAATCCAATATTTAACTAAAACAACATTGCGATATTTAATCTCATTTAACTAGAAATGCTCAATTGTCAATTTAGTGTCTTGTTAATTTAAGTTAAGACGATACAATTTATGTACGCCAATATGATTGAAGGTAGCTATTTGGTTTGTGGGGATGTGATTATCGAATGGATTTCATGGAATTTAATTTTGTAACAATTGAGCATATATTTTTGAATTGCGCGACCAATAAACAAGGATAAAATGACACATTGACGACGTTTTAGAAGAAATGTCTACCCAATGACTTAACAAACAACACATAAGTTGGTATTTAATGCGTCTATCTATTATTCTAGATATGTGTGTGATCTGTTTCAATGAACTTATTCACTGTTTGTTTGATCCATGGGTAGCCATTGTTTAGATTGTTTAGCTCAAACAGAATGTACACGTTTGTTACGAATATTGTTACATTATTTTGGTATACGTGGCCATATTCGTAAGTTTATGTTAACGCCGACAGTGACGCGTGCAGTCACTGCCTACAATTGATTGTGACGCTAAACTTCGCTGCACAATTTCAATATATCAATGTGAACTGTCATTATATTATAAAAATATGCATACGAAATTTAGACATTTGGAATATAAGCTTAATGAAAATCATTTGGAACATTGAAATTCGACGTAACGGCATTATTGACAATTATATTTGTGTGTGTTGAAAACAATTACTGTTTTGTTTTACTTAAATAGATTCTTATTTTAATCGGGATTTCGGCAGTGTAACAACAGATATATGGAGATTTTAACGTGTATAATTAAACATATTTAATATTAAACATGTACATTATAAAAAGAAAACAACGATCGCCTTTCGTGTGAAAACAACTTTTCAGTGGTTGCGCGTACGTCGAACTGCGACGCCTAAGTCGAGCCTCTTGAGGTGTGTGTGGAAGAAAACATTCTTCATTAGAATATGCAGATGTATATCAAGTTGCGTTTTACCTCCTTCAATACAATACAACACGCCAACACAAAAAATGAACATTCTACTCCAATACTAAATATTTGGAAAGTCTATATACATTCTACTTGACATTGTAATTGTTGTTTGTTTTGAGTAAGGAATAATGAATCGTTTGATTTATTTGCTTTTTTTTTTATTTTTCTGCGTTTTCAAAAGTACCTTTGTCAAATGAATGTGGTCAGTTTAAGTACTCATACGTTTTCCAGGGTACGCTGGTTTAACAGTGCTAAGTTCACATAATAATTAGGCCAGAAACAGCTTATCTTCTTGAATAATATGCAGGAGAAGAATGACCATCGGCGTTTATTCAAAATAGGCGTAATTTTGCCGATAGTTTATACACCAATAAAATGAAGGAAAAAAAAGCCCTTTAATTCTTCCCATTACAAATATTGTTGTGCTGACAATCACATGCTTTTGTATATTGAAGTAAGGTAACATTTATATGAACTAGAGACGGCCTATAACCATTATTCAACGCTTCAATTTCCTGATCAGTAGGAGCTGTCTTGACAAGTCTTAAGCGTCATTAAAACAATGCATTCTTCTTCCTGTATTCAATGACCTATTTATATAAGAATGTTTTAAACTGATAAATATTTTACATGTAGTTGAATATTAACCAAGCAGTCCATTCTTAATTTCGAAATCATGACGTGTCATCTAAAATCAACGCCGCAGATTTTTATGTAATATTAATCAGCGCCGAATGTTTTAAAAACTGACAAAAATATCCTTTTGTGCAAATAAATATCCAATAATAATGTGTAAATGTCGAAACGAAAGAAGGCATGTCTGTTGTTTGGTAGGTCGAATGATCAGCCCGTAGACCGCTTCCTTTCCGCATGATATTTTGAGAACCATTTTACCAACCATTCTCCGAATAGGTCAAGGTTGTAGAGGTTGTCACCTGAAATTTTATAGATACAGAATTCTGTTTTTTGTACCGTTTTAATACACATAGTAATAACCCCGTAAGTACACTGGAAGTATGATTAAACACTGTATAAATACAGGATACTTTAATGTTTGGATACATCATGTTACTGCTAGCAGTAAATGTGTTCACTACTTCATTACTCTTCGACACGGTCTTTTAAAAAAATAACTTATAACATGTTTTGTTTTTGTGACTGCTTTCTAAGTGTGGGCGATTAAAATCATTCAAAAGTCTTGTGAGTCGGAGGAGGAGTCGGAGGAGTACTCGTCCAAATATATCACCTCATTGTACACACAGCGGTTAAACATATTCTTTGTTTTTGGAAAAATATTGACGAACCATTTCTTTAAATCAAAGCCAATGATTAATATGCAAATATATGCATACATTTAAGAAAGGAGTGTTAAACAACTGCTAGAAATCCGATTTGGTCACAATTTTAAATAAACTGCACTTTAAAAGTCATATACTTAACGACAATTCTATTTCTTCTGCGCTTCTTTTTATTTTGGAACCGTATGGACTTTTATTAAACATACTTTTGATTTGTTTTTTAACGAAAATTAATGACGTTCGTTAAAATTAATTAATAAATAATTATAGCTAGTTAGCTAATAATGATTATCATATTATTAGCCAGCACAAAAACACGAATCTATTTATGCAATTCTGAAAAATGCGCATACTGTTTTTAATTTAGTGTACATACTTCTTCTTGTATGAAATATATTAACACCAATACTGTCTATAAATTCATTAAATGTATTCCAAGAAACAAGTAATATTGTGGAAATTATCGAAATTGTAGTATCAAACTACAAAAACACAAATCGAAATACGGTTTAAAAAGTGAAACTTTATCTGCATCAGACATTATATTTTTCTTTTAGAAAAAGAAACGTATAGCGGCCCGTAGTCGATTTCATTTATTCACCGCAACGTTGTGGTAATCGAAAACGAAATAATATCTCGTTCTTCTCTCGCTTTATACATTCTTTAAGAAGAATATATTGACAAATATTGACATATTGTTATCAACATGTCACTATCATGGAACATGTTGACTGTTTATACGTCAACAGACTACACTAGAACAATGAATTAGTGCAAGAATAAGAAGGAGGCATGAATTGATAGAAGTCTTTCATATTGTCATATTTTAACGTGCTTCAGAAAGTAACATTTGTGTGCCTCATGTTTGCATCAAACCATGGAGTACTTAAATTGAGATTCGAACAAACAACGATTATACTTTTGAATTCGCACTTTCGGTATACTACCACAATATGGAAAGGCATATTTTACCTCAATGGTTATCTATATGTTCACCATCCATATTGATAATATATACATTGTTCAATCGAATAAAGGAATGCCTCAACGATATCAAAACATCTTCTGAATCAAATAGAGAGAACCTCGTGTCACTTATTTTAGGCGATACACATGTGAAGGCCAATATAATTGAAGGAATTTATTTGATTTATATGGATTTGAAACATATGTGTTCCCGGTGTTTAATTTTGCCGTTGAATACAAGCTTCTTTTAAGCTTTTTTTCTTCCCAGAGTTAATACATTTTTTCTCAGAAATGTCTTTTATTGAATACTTAAAGAAATTTTAATTATATATCGCTCACTCTCAGAGCAAAACAAAATGCAATTAAAAGAGTCTCGGGAATTTAAAAAAAATGTACGGTCGTAAGGCACATAGGAAAAAGCATGTGTCTGAATGGAAATATATGATTGCTTCAATTAACTTATTTTTTAAACGAATCCATACTGCAGGCTTGGTTACGTATTTTCAGTCGGGTGACGTATTCACCTTTGTTTCTTCAGTAATTGAAAAAAAGGCCGATTGATTCACTCGATGCGAATTCTTTTACAAACCTTGGGATATCGTAGATCTATTCAGAACCTAAACAACTCTAGTAAATAAAACATTTAAATGAAATCATGTTGTTAAAAGGTCATCACATATTACACATGCATTGTTTATTCTTTCGAACTTTTATTTTTATGATGATAAATTAGAAGACTCACCCCAAGGAAACGGTTCTAAACGTTTTAAAGATTTGTTATATTTTGCTTATATTGCAACGTTAGGATTTCTGCATTTGATTCAATTGAATTCGAATTAATTTTATATTTGCAGTAGTATACCCAAACATACTGATATATACAGTCTATTGTTATAAATCGACGTAAATTAAAAAGCATTTGTACCGAAATAAGGTAATGGAAAAGATTGTGTTTGGTCAAACGCTATGTGCATGCGTCCTAAAGCTGGAATGCTTTTTCTTTTTAGTTCTTCGACCTGTTGTTAACATGCGACAGTCGTTAAAAGACAAATGTAATGTTCTACTCCATCACATTTTTGCTTTATTGGAAGCTAAAAGTAATTACAGCAATTTGTTTTCGAACTCAGGCTTGACGCTAAACAAACTAAATTAAATCCTGCTGTGATGACAATCTGACGTTTGTGAATGTGTGATTGGTGTTACATTTATAGGGACGGAGACGACATATAAAACATTATTCTAAACATGCAATTTCCTTAGCAGTAAGAGTTCTCTTGACAAGTGTTAAGCTTCATTAAAATAATGCACTTTCTTTCTGTATTCTATTAACGATTATTGCTGGTTTTATGTTGTTGCATGTAGTTTGGTATTAATACAATAGTCCAGTGTTTGTTTTCGATAAAGAATGACGTTTTATTATCTCAAATTCAAGCCTGTGTGTTTACAATAAATCAGTGCCGAATGTTGCAAGAAATTCTACCAATATCCTTTCATGCAAGTACTTTTCCAATAATAATAGGTAGATGTTATTACCAAAGAGGACATTGTATATATGAAAATATATGAAATTTCAACCGAAAGGCAGTGGCAAATTCCGGTTAAACAACATATGGCTGTTAAATTGACTTATATTAGCTTTATGGGGAACTTGTCCGTTTAAAATATGTAAAACCATGTATTATACAATGACTAAAATTGTGAATCTGTTGATTAATTGATTGTCATTCAGTGCATCTTTTTATCAATAAGGGCAATTGTATCCACTTATTGAAACCGAAAAGGTTGTGTATGGTATTACACTTGCCTTTTTGTTTAGTGACCACTTTTAAAGATGTTAAAGTCCCTGTCCACCATAGCGATTCAACGCACGAATCAGTTCCAATAATATAAAATGACGTTTATTTTACTGAAAACTAGTCCGCTTGTAGAAAATACATCTAATTATATTAATGTTCGACAGCACATGGGGCAAATCGACAGAGTTGTTGTTTGTGATGATGAATGAGACGGACCATGCTCTTCGTGAATTTCTTTGTAAGTTTTCTCTTCCGCACTGATGGCAATTGTACTCTCTCAAATTAACTAAATAAAGGAAAAGCATCATCATCCTTATCAAAGTATCACAATCATAGAATTGTACAAATATTTTTGTTTGTTTTCAGTAGGGTTAAAGTCCAGTATTGGGATTACTCGCGTGCCTGAAAGTTAACACATTTTCGATTATCCTAGAGCATACAAATGTTGACCTGTACAAGCCAATATAACGATCTTCCTAAATATATATAGTGATTGAAATCTAGTGATAGATAACAATACTGATTGTAAGTAAAGTGTACACATGTATGTAAATTGTGCTCAAAACTGTTCATCTACGGTTAACGAAACGTTTCCCCACTTATATTTTCCTTTTTAGTGACACCATGCTTCCGATACCTTCATCTGTTTTATTCCTGCTTGCATGGCAATCTGCTCATTTCGTAACATCTCGATAATGGTCAAACGAATTACTATCATTCACATTACCATCCAGGTAAGCAGTCGTTTACATGTTGATTCATGAGCCACAAACAACCAACATATTCACACTATTATTTAACCTGATGTTCCTCTTTTACTGTAACTATTGTTCAACTCGGTTCATTCTCCTCACGTATAAGCAGTCTTCTAATATCGATGTTAAGTGTGCCCGTCTGTTTTCAACCCATGGAAAATACAACACTTTCTCATGCGCAATGAGCGAATCACGTTTCACCTAATCTTTAACAGTATTTGGCTTACTCGCGTGCCTGAAAGTTTACACATTCGAATATTCTAGAACATACAAATGTTGACCTTTATAAGCCTATATAACTATCTTCCAAAATAGATATAGTAAATGTAATCTCTTGATAGATAACGTTAGTGAGTACCAGGAAGTATACACGTGTATATATTTTGTTCTCCAAACTGTTGCTCTACGGTTGAACGAAACGTTTTACCCTTGATTTTTATGGACACCATGCTCCCGACACCCTTTTATGCTTGATTCCTGCTCGCATTAACCTAGCATTCCGATAATGGTTCAACGAACTACTCTCATTGACATTACCACCCATTCAAGCAGTCTTTTAAACGTTGATTCCTGTGCCGCTAACCACCAACAAATTCACACTGATATTGAACCTGATATTCCTCTTTTACTGTAACTCTCGTTCAACATAGTGCATTCTCCTTATTTATAAGCAGTCTTCACGTATCGATATAAAGTGCGCCCGTCTGTATGCACCCCATGGAACGTACTTCACTTTCTCATGTGCAATGAGCGAATCACGTCTCCCCTGATTGTTTATTCGAATGAATTATATAACGTTACTATAAATAGTAACAAATTGACGTCGCCAGCGGGCCGTTTTTCGTATCGTTGGGGCCAATATGACCATATCGGCCCATGGGTCGATGTTTCCATTTCTGAAAAGAATTGGATCGCGCGGTTTTACTAAACAAAATGGAGTGTACATTGTCTTAGAAAACGGGGATAAATACAGTTAAGCCACAACATAACGAAAGAGTTTAAAATAATGATAATTAAACGTAACACACAATTTGCATAATAAAACTATCGATTGAAACTGAAACTGTTATGTACTGTAGATTAGATTTATGGCTCTGTTTGAGCTTTACCAGGTGTCATCAAAAACAAAACAAAGAAAACGACTAGCTTACCGCAATGACAACTTATTGTTAACCACTATTTGTTTTGGAATGTATCGAATGCTTAACATTCCGACCTAAAACGGGAATGACAGGTTGGAGCAATTTATTTTGTTCCTATAGAACATTTCAATTAAACATGACAAACACACAATCAAAAACGTCATGGATTTGTTCGATAATAAAAAAACTGTTAAATATAGCCCAACGTCCGAATTTTTGTCCCTAAAATCCAGAGAGTCTAGCTTAAATTAGTGTGTTTTGTCACACTAAATACGTCATAATTTGCGAAATCAATTGAATGGAAATAAAACTACGGGAAGCTTATTCGTTAATAAAGTATAGTAAAGGAACGAAATCGAATAATATGTAATATAACGATAACACACAGTAAAGCTTGGCCGGACGTCTTTTATCGGCCTTAGCCGCCTAATGGGCCTTAGGTCCGTTTTGCTACTTTAGCCTTATTTCAAACCTCTTGTCTGTTGTTCTTTACAGAGTCCAGAGTATACATAAAACTCGTTTATATCCAAGTTATGTTGGCTGATTTTGAAATCCTTGCTTTCTCTTCAACTTATTATAATATTGACATTACCAATTTGGATCTTGCTTTTTTGAGTCTTCCGGAAAGAAAAGATCTACTGAAAATCCATGCAGCGCTCTAATTATTCATGTCAAATATAATATTTACTACGATTAAGAAACAAATGCAATTAAGAATATTTGAAAGAAATATTCCACCGAAAAAAGATAAGTTGTTTTTATATATTTTACATTCAACCTTTAGGAAAACGCACTCCGTGACTCTAATCCAGTAGACTCTATACACATGGCTAATGAAACTGCCTAAGAAAACCTAAGTAAGCCGGGAAATTTAAATTGAGATATTCTTTAACCTCATTGCTCATTGCTCGACAAAAGAGATAACTATATGCAGATAATTTAAAACTTTTTTCAAAGTTAAAACACGCATGTATTTTACAGAAAACGGCTATCGTTTCATTGATATTTCACCCTTTCACAATACATTTTGGTTTTTGTCAGCCTGTTTGGTATTATTGTCCTATCTATATCTTTCTCAACCACACACACCTGCCTTTCAGCGTCATATCTGGCTATTTGACCGTGGTTTTTTCCCTTTTGTACGTCAGAAAGCTTCTTCATTTGAATTGGACTGTATTAATGATGATAAAAAATATATGTCAACAATTTCCACAAAAGTTTATTTCAAAAGAAATATTAGCTCCAAAAAATCCACAGGCTATATATCTTATATAAAATGGAAAAGTAAAAAAGGGAAAAGACTTTACAAAAAAGCCAAACTCATTAAAACTAACTGTGCGACATATGATTTTGACAGTGTCTGGAATAAATGACTAGCTAACTTATATTATGTAGGCGTAAACGGTACTCTTTGAAACTGGCTCGCTCTTATGGCTTGTTAAATGCAACCCAGCTAAAACAGACTCACTTATAATATCTTGAAAGTTAAGTAAACAACGGCGTATACAGTTAAAAATTAATCATCACCATATTAAAAAGGCCATTGATCACACGAATTTGATTTTTTTTCCAACTGTACATGACACTCACTAATTCGAATACAAAGCATGGAAGAACATGTAGATTATGCGAAACTAAAATTAAAATTAACTCTCGATCGCAAAAGCTTAGAAACAGTTTACACTTCTTGTATGCGTCGAATTCTAGCATATGCAGACATGTGCTGGCCTAATTGCACTCACTATAAAAAGGGCAATTAAGAACACATCCCACTTAAGGCAGTAAGATAGCCACCGATGCTTCCAAATTAATCTCTAAACATAATTCTATTGGAATCAATCGGTTAGAAAACCTTTAAATCACGTAGACCCATGCAAAATTTAACACAACTATTCAAAATGAAAAAAAACATATACCATCACCGTATCTCCATACTTATCTGACCGTATCCCTCGGCAAATTGCTTCAGGCTATGATCTGCGCAATTTTATAAATTTACTGACTCTATCCGTGTACTTCTGTGTCGCACATCCAATTTACGAAATTATTTCTTACCTCACAGTATATCTGGTTGAAACTTGCTTCTCAAACGCGACAAAATAATTAGTAGCTTCATTAAACAAATAATGCTTGGTCTAACAGAATCGTAATACCTTCTATCTTTTATAACAGACCAAGAAGACTCCAGATTTTCCGCCTTCCGAACAATGTGCAGTTGACTAAACAAACACTTATTTGATAGAATATAGTGTTGAATAAACACTTCGCAACTACAGTATGATGAAGATAGCTACCATTTTATCTTTTCGTGTCCAACTAACGATCATATTAGATTTAAACTTATGAAGTCCGTAATTTCTGAAATTGCTAGCCTTCTCTCGAAACCTTTTTTTCGGGCAAAATATAATATAATATAATGAATCTAATAAATTCATCTGGTCATAAAAAGTCCGAATCAATTCTAGGCAATCTGCAAACGGTAATGCAAACATGTACGCACGGAAGATTGCGCTCTATATCATAAACCACATCTATCTTTTTTGTTTAGGTTTAATTTCGAGAAAACGTGGGGGCTTTAGCATTTGTGCTATTTGGTATTTTTCGGATTTATTTGTTTTTCAAATTTTCATTTTGTTTAATCATTTGGAATTTTTGCATTTAACCATTTTTCTTATATAGAGTTAAACTCACATTTTTTTCCCGCTAGTTATATAATGTAACTTCTTTTATTGTTAAGTAAAGCGTTCGTTAACTCATATATCCACGAATTCTAAACAAAACAAGAGAAATACTTTATAAGCTTTAACGGGATAAGTCCACAGATTTTAGCATTTTTTGAAGTTTGTCTTTAAATTCTTTAAAGTGATATAAGTAAACATCGGAACTAAAGAGCTCCAGTATAACACAATAATAAAAATAAAGAATGAAAAAAAGTTGTCCACACCTGGGCTCGAATCAATGAACCTTGGAGCTTTTAATTATGTGTATGTTCGAAAGAAGCGCTCGATGTTTATGAAATATTAACTTTACGTGGGCTAGTTTTCTTACTCGATGCGCTCCAAAAGCATTGCTACACACTCGCCTGTATAAAAACAAGAAAACCATGGACGATCATTATTGAAGTGGCTCCATTGGGTCGTTTAAAGAGCGGTAAACAAATATAAGGCAAAGCCAGTTCCTCACACCATATCACTTGTTTGCGCATTTTGACAGAAAGGCAAAAACAAAATTAACAAATGAAGGCAGCTGAAGTATAAGTGATTGAAATGCTGTTTTACGAAAAATACATTATTTCAATAAAGGATTCACATCTACTAACATCCAACACTTGCGTATTCTGGTTCAGTTGAGATGTTTTGTCTGAGATGGGAATGATGCATTACGTTTTTTTTTTTAGTTACAACAAATATAATTGAGGTTGTACGTAAAAAATAAAATGTGTATACCATACCTCGCCATAACTTGCGTATTTATCCTTTAACATGCGAAAAAATATTTATACAAAAACTATTTGCAAATCTTGTAATTGTATGGGTATATTCTAATCAATTAAAGCATTTAAAAGAGAATTTATTTAAAACTTTATCAGTTAAAACCCTGTTTTTGTGTCAATAGAAAGTTGCATAGGCGTCAAGAATCTGGCAGTTATTGGAATTGAGGAAGGTTATCGAATCAATGTTGTCAAAACTTGCAATATAAACTTATCAAAAGGAGTTTCATGGACATGTTTGAAGCTTTATTATTGCAAGGCTTTTTTATTATGTCTGCATATGTGGCCCTAGGCCAAAACAGTATACCATATATAATTGCTATTCAGATAGTTGTATCCCTAATTAGTATTCGTATGCATAAGCAAACGGTAAAAAATAAACTGTCTTCTTATGAAAAAGTATTCTCAGCATTTTCATACCTTAAAATGAGTTTTATTTCCTTTTGCAACTGTATTCAGTGTAACATTGGATGCTCATGCGGATGCATGCGACACATTTAATGTCAAATAAATATTCAGGATTCAACCGCTTTTGAAATAATTAAAACAATAAGTTATATGAAACAAACATCTCGAACTTTCTAAGAACAAAATCCAATCCATGAAAAAACCAAATAGGATAGGAACACAACTTTAAACGGTCTTAAAAATGAATTAAACGTTTCACAAAAATAACCAACTGATATTTCCAAATGACACGATATTCATCAGTGTGTGCAACCATCGTAAAGCTATATATTCCGTCATTAAAACTGTTTTAATGTACGATATTAAAATAAAAACTCCAAAATGCAATAGAAAATATATTGTACGACAAAAACAATCGACTGTAGTCAGGTCATATAATTATAAGACGACATAAATGCATCATTTCAATTAAACTTTATTGGAACAATTTATCCTTCGTTGATTAACTGCTATGCCCATGACATGTGTAAAATAACCACGGAGGAAAAGTGTGCCAGTTGATAGGCATAAACCCATGACGTCGGAACACTAGCACATGTCAATTGCTATAATAATGATTATTTATTTCAGAATGTCACGACCGACCGATGTTTTTTTCGGGTTTGAAACTGCAGAGACTGGAGAGAAGCAGGATAGTTGTGTGTTTTTATATCTGTAACTTTTCCCCCTAATAATGAAGACGGATAAAATGTGAGTCTGGAGTGGATAATTTATTTTTGAGGTGGACTGCAACAAGATGAAAAAGCCACCGAGCAACCATTAGATAGCTGTTTACGTCTAGAATATTCAGTTGAAATTGTTATCGACAAAAATAATTATATAAGTGCAAAATATGTGACAACAAATGTAGGACAAGTACTGGCTACAAACGATATTTAGTAAGCCACATATTTGTAATATTTGTTTAAGCTTGTAAAAACATTTTTTGCCATCAAAATTTAAGGTTTGTTGTACATACCAAAAAAACATAATTATAATTTTTGTTGTGCATTGTTACTGTCTATAGATTTTGTTAAAGTCTGTCAAGGCCAATGTAACTGAAATTATAGAGATTTACCGGTAGTTCAATTATGTTTGGAAATATGTATTGATTATGTGCATGTGGGTAGACCGAATCATTTATCATTTATCATTTATGAAAATAGTGAAGCTGTGCCGACATTGGTATACAGTGTACTACTTATTGGAAACCTGTATTTGTCGAGTTCCATAATTATTTTCTTAATACTGTTAGTAGACAGTGTTCATATCAATTAAAAATAAATCAACATAAATAGATGATATCCCTTATCTTGTCATGTTTACAATGTACATAATTGAAACCATTTCAGACATCTTTTAATGTTAAATAACATAATTTTAAAATTAATGTTATGAACTCTTAAATATTTTAATTAAAGCGTATTCATTTCTCTATATATTTAATTAATTTTATAAAATATTTGAAACAAAGATTTGATATGATTAAAAAAAGAGTTTCACTACGTGGCAAAAGTCTATGATTTGAGGAAACGTTCAACATTATTAAATTTGATTTGTACAAAACATGTAGAAATTTTGTAGTTATACGTTTAAAACTTGTCTGTCTATTACTTTAAAATACACATTCTTGAAGTGTTTGTAAATTAATGAACTTTTGGTATAAACCATGCAAGCATGAATGAACTAAAAACATTGTACTGAATAAAATTGTNAAATTGCACAACTTTTGAACCAGTTAAGATATTTTTAAAATTAAAACTAATTTAAAAACTGCAAAGTAAGACCTACAGTCTGATTATTGTAGAAAAAAATCCGAAAATCATTTACTTAAAAAATTCTGGCCTTATTATGAAAAAAAAAGTTTGAATGAATAAATACGATTTGGAATAATTGGGTAAACTTACGTTGTCTTATACTCTTGAATACGCGTTATATTAGTACAAACGTTACGAAGACATCTGCAGCAGCTTTTTTTGTTGAAGTCTGACTACCGGTAGATATCAATCTGAATGCATGGACGAGTTGTTGTTCTGACAATAAAACGATGTGTAGGCGTCGGGAATGGTTCATTTATTGGAATATAAGAAGCCCAGCAAACGAAGCAATTTCCGTAACGGGAGTTCTCGTAACAGTTTAAAACGTTGTTAAACTTGCATTTTTCCTTCTGCCTTACAATATTTTAAATGACCTTAACCGATTCACGTTTTACTTATATGTTTTTTTACCTTGTCGAAGAAGTAGAGGTATATTGCTTTGCACATGTCCGTCCGTCAATCGTTGAATCTGTCGGATGATCGGTCCGTAGACAATTTCGTTTCCGTACGACATCTTGAGAATGCTTTAATCTACCATCATCCAAATTAGTACCCTGATTAGTTGGGGGAAAAAGTCAGATTCATATCGATTCAGACGATCACGAGAAGTTTTCAATTTTCCTTTTAGACGCCAATCGTGATTGTTGGAACGTAAGATACGATTTGATTTAGCATGCTCTAAATATTTATTAAAAAAACAAAACGATACATCTTTTGGCATACTACAGTGTGAAATTTCATTAGATTTAATTAGAAAGAATCAATGGTCAATTAACTGTCTTATCAATGGAATTTAAGACTATACAATTTTTATAGACCAATATGATTAAAGGTAGTTATTTGTTTTTTTGGGGATTTAATCTCGAATGGATTTCTTGGAGTCCAATGTTGTTACCAGAGCTCCAGATAAGGATTTAGTCTAAATGGTATTTACCCCCTGATATTATTGTTAAAGCGTATTTTACTCCTTTTGTTCAGCAATAAAGGGTATTTAGGAATATTGAGGGGTATTTTCCATTTCAATAGAAAACAGACATAGAACATGGCGTGTTTAATCTAGAAATATTATTATTTGTTTTTAATAAATGCAAACAGAATACATTTTAAATGATGATATGAACAGACTTTCTGTGAAATATTCCCTGATGAGCCACTCGTTGCTTAAAACGTCCCTTTTTTCATCCCCAAAAATTATGTGCCGCCGTTTTGTTACAAGCTTATTTCGATTGACTTACTTTTGATTGAAATGTTAACTTACACTAAAAATTCAACTTGAGTATTGGTTAAACCGGTAACGCACTTTAATCGATTAAACGTATCAAGATTTGTATTGCGAAATGTTACGCACTGAGCCGATTTTTAATACGTTTTTTTATTTTTTTCAATGAGTAAATACGCAGATACGCATCTTATCTGGAGCCCTGGGTGTTACAACTGAGCATATATGTTTGTATTGCGCGACCGATTATAAAGGATAGCATGACAAATTGACGACGTTTTGAATGAAATGTCCACCCAATGACATAACACACAATTCATGTCTTTTGTGTACACAGACATTAACTGTATTGTTTTGTTTAAAGAGTTTCTTATTTTAATCGAGAATTCGGCTGTGTAACGACTGATATATTGACACTTAACGCCATAACTTGCGTATTTATCCTTTAACATGCGAACAAATATTTATACAAAAACTATTTGCAAATCTTGTAATTGTATGGGTATATTCTAATAAATTAAAGCATTTAAAAGAGAATATATTTTAAACTTTATCAGGTAAAACCCTGTGTTTCTGTCAAAATAAAAGTGCATAGGCGTCAAGAATCTGGCAGTTATTGGAATTGAGGAAGGTTATCGAACCAATGTTGTCAAAACTTGCAATATAAACTTATCAGAAAGAGTTTAATTGACATGTTTGAAGCTTTATTATTGCAATCCTTTTTTTTATTATGTCTGCATTTGTGGCCCTAGACCAAAACAGTATACCATATATAATTGCTATTCAGATAATTGTATCCCTAATTAGTATTCGTATGCATAAGCAATAGGTCAAAAATAAATTGTATTCTTATGAAACGTTTGCTCAGCATTTTCAAACCTTAAACCGAGTTTTATTTCCTATTGCAATTGTATTCAATGTAACATAGGATGCTCATGCGGATGCATGCGACACATTTAATGTCAAATGAATATTCATGATTCAAACGCTTTTGAAATAATTAAAACAGAAAGTTATATGAAACAAAATCCAATCCATGAATTAACCTAATAGGATTGGAACACAACTTTAAACGGTCTGAAAAATGAATTAAACATTTCACAAAAATAACCAACTGATATTTCCAAATGACACGATATTCATCAGTGTGTGCAACCATCGTAAAGCTATATATTCCGTCATTAAAACTGTTTGAATGTACGATATTAAAATAAAAACTCCAAAATGCAATAGAAAATATATATTGTACGACAAAAACAATCGACTGTAGTCAGGTCATATAATTATAAGACAACATAAATGCATTCTCTCGTCGTCCCAGTGTATTTCAACATTCGTGTTATTACAAATGACAAGATATAAAGCATGACCTTATCTTCCTACTTGCAATTGTATTGACAAAAGAGAATTCATCATATAAACACAGTATCGCTCGGTCTAATGCAATAACATTAATTGTTGTCATTTAAATATATTAATTTAATAACTATTTACGAACCTCTTTGGTAATATATATTTATATTATATCAAATCTGTGTAATGGAGCATATAGACTTTTTAAGTTTTTATATGTCTGCACAACTAAAGAATAAACACCAGCCACGGACTCTGGTTTTATTTAAACACCCTAGAAACAGGATAATATGGGAACAGTGAATATATTATTGACTTTCAGATGTTGAAAAAAGTATGCAAAAAGTAATTACACACTCATCAAAACTTTTGCACAATATTCCCAATTTATTTTAAATTCCCATTACCATTATGACTTTTTGTTTAACGTAACTGGATTTATATCTTGAGTTTGGTTGTCCTTTGTTTGACAAACAATCCATTTAAAAGCTTGACTTTAATATTTTTGTAAATCAATTGTTTAAGGATTGAACGACAATTATTAGACACATTTATATCAGTCTGCATGTCTTCTCAAAAAGGGACGTGCACTGTTGATTTATGGTTGATTTCTTTAAAGGCTATTGCATTCAAACAATCCATGGCGTTGATATATTTACTACACTAGAGCAAAAGAACAAAAATAATAAAAATTTGAAAATAACTATAGCATCACTGACAGAAACGCAGAAATAATTGCATTTAGCTTAAAAAAAACGCGCATATCAGAATGCACTGACATATTTATGTATATGCTATATCAATATTAAAATCCAACTCAGTTTCGTTTATTTACCTAATGAAGCAGTCCGCAATACAACATAGATTCCGCTTACTGTTATCAAACAATTGAGTACTTACATACTAATTTAATGGAATTATGATTCTATTGTATTTCTTTTTACTTTGAATAACGATGCCATGAGGTTAAATTCTTTTTACACTTGGATGTTTTTTAATTAATTCTTTGCTTAGTGTGATGTTTGGTATGTTTTCAATCGGTTAAGTTACATCTTTTGTTTATCCTTCGAACGTCATATAGCAATTAGGCAATTAGGTAATTGCTTTTTCTTATACTGTTTATACCGTTTAAAGGTTGAATTAAAGTTCATGTCACGTTCAATCATTTACATATGTTTAGACAATTTATGTAGATTTTAGGTTTACATACGGAAACAAACACACTCGCTGAAATTCACGATATCGAGAAAGGCTAAGTTTTTCTGTGTTCTATGCAGATGCAGACCAATTTACTCGTATATGTTGTTTTTGTTCCGTATGAACACATCTGCACATAATAATGGGGAAGTCTGAAAAGTTTACAAAATAAACGCTATACTCGTGCATCTATCTAAGAATATCTAGCTTGTTTTTCAGGGGCATTCTCTTCAATAAGACAATATAATAGTAGGAATTATTAAATGGGGTCTACTGACGGGCATTTCTCTAACATTTTATCGCCTATTGACTGAGGTCAAAACCTAGGTTAGAAAGCTTCGGCAAAATTTCGACGTGCACATAGCTTGGTCATTATAAGAACGACGTTTTCATCGTCTGTCATTTATACGACGCATGGCACAAACACCTAATTAACTGAGGTTAAATATAAAGCAATAACGGAACTCCACACACATCATCAGGAAATAAATTCTTGCCCACTGGTCTTTAATTTCATTCGCATGACCAATTGCTTATACAGTACATGGCAATACAACCAATACGACGTTTGACATACAATAGTGATTAAAGCATTGCAATTGTTCATGTAAAGCATTTAGATTTTAATCCGGTTCAAATTCATAAAATACCTCACACTTAGCCCAGGCATAAACACAAAATACACAAGCGTATTAGTACACATATTGTTCTTGAAATTAAAACACACACAATAAAGCAAAGCATCAATTCGATTTTATTGCGATTAATTACTCAAAGCATTGATCGAGAAATCATTTAATTATTTATTCATTAATTTATTTTAACACGGAATATGTATTGATTGTGTTTAAACTATACTGTAATATTTGCGAGTTTATATTATATCGCGTGCAAGCTTAACACGCGCCTTATATTAATGCAAATGCACTTACATGAAACACAACTCGAAATAATAATAATGAACGACGTTGCAAAATGCAACGGGCATTTCCCAACTTAAACCGTGGCTTTAATCAGTACATAAATAATCAGATTTTCAAATGGAATTGTGAAATAATGTTTATGACAAAATCCCCAACATAAACAAGCGGATTTACATTGTCGACATCAAGACTATATAAAGCCCACCTTTATATCATTTGCAAGTCTCAAATTCGATATCAGTTTACAAAATCGACATAATGTGCAATCTTTTCCTTGTGTTGCTGTTGGCGTGCATTATTGCCATTGTGGTTCTGCCGCCAGTTGCTGAAGGTATGTGAGACTTTTTAAAGCTTGTTATTTTGGCGAAAAAAACCCATTTTTGTTGCAGATGATTTGTTAAATATTTTCTTGATTATATGTGTGTGTGTTAACCAATATACCAGTAGGTATTCAAACAGCTCTATGACTGGAACCTACATTGCCCAACAGTTTATGCACACAGCCTGTCGAGACGAAAGTAAAATGCAGATATTGGTCAAAATAAACAATGAATTTCAAACATATGAGCTAGTTTCCCGATGAAAAAGGCAGCATAATTCTTGTGAAATCATTGCCATGATGAGTGACGGTTTAGTTTGTAGAAAAACAAGTATTTTATATGTCGATTGCTGGCACCGGATAATGCATGAAGTAGGCACCGGATAATAGCCGAGACTAATGAACTACAGTATAACACTTTTAAAGAATGTATTGGATTCTGCTGATATGGTTATCATTTAAAGAATGTATTGATTTTATATTGTTAAATGAATTGGGTCTGTTACTTCTCCTTTCCATAAGCACTGACCACTGTCTTAACGCATGAAAAATGTATTGACCTACACTAAAAAAGGTAATTAAAACTAGGCATTTAAGGTTACACATGGTATTGGTTCTTAAAGAATCTAATGTGGAACGCTTGTTATTGTTGAACGACCGATTCAGCAATATAAACGATTCGATAACAATTTAAAAAAGAAAGTTTTAAGCCCAGTTCAGCAGTGTATATTGTACACTATTATTGTTGTCGTATTATTAGACCTTTTTAACCATTTGTGTTTACTTTTGTGTGATTATAATTATAATTGATTATTATATTTAATATTAGGGAAATAAGTTGTGTGTAACCTACGGTTTAGATTAAGAGATACTTCCCCAATCGTGATACTTCCCTTGTTTAAAGCGTATTCATTTCATTATATATTTAATTAATTTTAGAAAATATTTGAAACAAATATTTGATTTGATTAAACAAAGAGTCACTACGTGGCAAAAGTCTAGAATTTGAGGAAACGTTTAACATTATTAAATTTGATTTGTACAAAACATGTTGAAATTTTGTAGTTATACGTTTAAAACTTATCTGTCTATTACTTTAACAGACACATTCTTGAAGTGTTTGTAAATTAATTAACTTTTGGTATAAACCATGCAAGCATGAATGAACTAAAAACATTGTACTGAATAAAATTGTTTATTACAGTGTCAAACATAGTTTGATCTATTCCGTGTTGAACAGTTTGGTCTCCTAATGTGGTAGTTGCAGGTTCGAACACTGACTAAACCTAATTAAGTTAGCTTCAACGTCTCTTTTCTTGTGTTGACAGAATACAATTTACACCATCTTATCGTCCTGCAATGTTATGCCAAGACGAGTGGTTGGCGGCAGAATCTTCGATTGATCACATTTGTGGTGGCAGCGTATTGGCAAACAGCCCCTTGCGACTTCATGCGGTTTACTTATATCGGACCGTTTAGATTTTTGTTGCCGCTTTCCGCGCTTCGATTGTGAATACAATGCATGATTTCTGCAAACAAAGAACTATACACCCAAACAATTTAAATTTTACTTTGATTGTTAGGAGATGGCTGCATTAATGTAATGCAGCCATCTCCTTACAATCAAAGTAAAATTTAAAAAAATCTAGCGGTTAATTGGAATTTAAATATACGACTGGTGGCACTAGTTAAATATCATTTCATGGGTGCTTGAATGTCTATTGCGCAATACATGGAAGTTAAGATCATAAGCTTTTTTTACAACAAATAATACGCGTAATAAATATCTGCGTTTAATTATTACGGTACGTTTTTTGTCTCCCACTTTCTAGAAACCTATATACGCATGTCGTTATGAATATCTTTGAGTTTCAAGCACATGGCTTGAAATTGCAGCCAAACAGGTAATTCAAAATTCGTCACCAAATTCAAGTACTATTTTAAACGTTTAACATACGATGTGTAAATGTTATTTATAAAACATGCTGAAAAGCACGTAAAAATATGTATATGTATCAATCGATTTCGTGTATTATCCAGTGTTGTGTTTCCGGAATTTATCCGGTGCCAGTATTTTGTAGTTTCGTGTGTTATCCGGTGCCCGTGAAATCAATATGCGACCCTTTTAAAACGCAAATGCTAACGTTTTTGAAGTTGCCAGTAATTTCCTACAATTTCATTATAATTCTGAATGATTATAACAACAATGTTAAGTAGTAGAATTATATGTTTTTTTTGTCTCCAGTTACAAAAAAGCAAGTATTTTAAACTATTTCATGACTATGAGGTAGGTATGGTTCAGTTGTTTTCGTTCGGTTTGATAAAATGATTTATTTTCATAACGAATTTTGAAGTAAAGCATTAGCCGAAACACCATAATGTTCCATGAACAATAGTATTTGGCATTTTAACGCGGTTTTGTGGCCAATTTCACTTTCAATACTAGGAGCAGCCTGCATTTCACCTTGTTAATTTTCCGATATGATCCGTTGCCGTTTCGCGTATTATCCGGAAAAGTACAAATGTTTTAAGTATTATCCGTATTGGCTAGGCACAGTGATAATGTACTGGATGTTCTGTATATTTTTATGTCCACCAGTATATACTGGGGGACATATTGTTTTTGCCCTGTCTGTTGGTTGGTCTGTTTGTTGGTTGGTTTGTTGGTTGGTTTGCGCCAACTTTAACATTGGCCATAACTTTTGCAATATTGAAGATAGCAACTTGATATTTGGCATGCATGTGTATCTCATGGAGCTGCACATTTTGAGTTGTGAAAGGTCAAGGTCAAGGTCATCCTTCAAGGTCAAAGGTCAAATTTATGGGTCAAAATCGCTCAAAAGTGGACATAGTGTTTCACAAACACATCTTGTTCTTCATGTAATCGATTCACATTTTGCAAGCATTGTTAAAGAACATTACCTGTGTGGGGAATGGTCATGAAATCCTTTGTACGGCTTTTCGTCCCAATCCTCTTCCTCAAGTAGGGCAGTGTTCAGATGCTTACATAAGTATTTGAACTTTGTATTGGGTAACCAAGTGTCCCAGTAAAAGCGTATGTTGTTAAACTTAGCGAAGTAATATTACTGAAATACTGTTGGAAAACGGCAAAAACGCTTGCGTATTCCTTTTTCTAGTATGTATGCATATGTCTCGCAGTATTTATAAACAATGGCCATTCATTTAAGAACATACTAGTACTCAGTCGCTTTTATCGCTTGCTTATCCAACAGAAAAGTGCATTTCCTCAAGTACTAGAATAGCTGATGATTCTTATTTTTCCAATTGTTGATAGGACGTTTCGACTACAAATTTACGAATTATGCATGTATGTTTAGCATACATATTCTTTTCAGGCTGTTCCTGCCAATACTCATGTGGTGGAGGCGAAACAGATTCTGGCCAATGTTCATGGGATCGCAACATGAGGCTTTGCTGCGGTAGCACTGCATGGTAATTTGTGTCATGTACTGTATTATTGTTCAATCGTGTTACATCGACCATCTCCGGATAGCTCCGGAAGAGTGGCCTCGTGCATTTCAGTCGCCATCTTGTATTCATTAACCTTCCAAATGGTGATTCGTCGTTTATTATGAGGCTGTATACGACGCGGTTAAACTAGCGCTTAAATTTCTGCCGATATTTGAAATACAAATCACTGTAAGCGTTCATTATTTTTGCATGTTGACCTGTTATCCAAAATATTTACTTTTGCAACATTATTTTGCCACGTTATTGTCAAATATTGAATAATAATTTACGGTGTTTACAACAGTGTCCAAACCGAAAGTGAGAATGAATTCATATTACATTTTGCGAAATAAACACTAATATTTGTTGAGCTTTAGGAAGAGAATCGAAAAATTGCGTATTAATGCAAAACAGACTATCATTGCCGAGTGTAGTACTGGCTTAAAATACCTATGATGTCAGGGCAACTTAAATTTTGTTTTTATCAAGTTAATGACTGGGTTGATAATTTATTATTAATGTATGAATGTGTTGCCTTTATTTGTAAATGCCATATTAAAATTATTTTTGTAAATAAATCATCATTTTGTGTATTATTTTTGTTTATGAATGTATTTAATGTATTTAATTATCAGTATTATTTATGTAGATATACTAGAATGTGTTAATTGTGTTCATTAATTTTAATTGTTGTCCACATTTTCTTGAAATAAAAATAAACTGTGTTAATCAGGTTGTTTGAATTTCAGCATTATATAATATAATGATGCACTTGTTGCTTCAAAAATGAAGATTTGGGAAATGATTCATCATCTCATGTGCACTACTATATATTAATAAGTATAAATGCTTACATGTTTAATTGTGCATTCCTCTACATATGCATGAGTGATAACTACATTTAATTGTCATTGATTATAACTTGCAAGATGGCTTTTTACAGGTGAACTGGATTATGAACGACTGATGAGCATCATTAGTCATCTCCTCAGTGATACCTTGCGGGGCTCATAATCAGGCAAGACCACAATCAGTGAGAAAACTGCAGTTTATAAACACCCCTGGATTTTGACAATTATGGATGACCAAACAAATGTTATCAATTTCATTAAATATAAAAAATACTTCCAGTTTGTAATACATGTTACATAAATTATGATATTGATGAACAAAAATAAATAATACAAAAGTTGATACTCCCTATATTAACTGTGCCTCTTTGATACTGTTTAAAGCTTCTCAATCTTCTCTGTCTTAAAATAAAAAAATCCTATATGATGTAATAAAACATGCATATTTGTATTATTTGTTGTACACATACATATCCAATAATATGTTATGACTTATGATCAGTCGGTGTTAGTTAAACTAATAGATCTATGCGTTGATATTAGTTGCAACTATTGGAGCCAAAAATTACTTTAGCTAAAATCATTATTACAGTAGTATTCCATACCTTTTTAGAAATCAGGGATTATAAGTTTACTGAGTAAGTCTAAATCCCTATGTTATTTGTGAAAAAAAAGTGATGTTACATGTTATCATTATAGTGAAGATGCATCAAGGTTATATTTTAAATGTATATATATATAAAGAATCAATAACAATGATTAACTTTGTAATTATTTCATTACTGTATGAAGGGATTTGAGCGGAAGTCATATTGTGTGCTTCAACTATACCAGTAAGGAAAAAAATGTATTATGGGAATTTGAATTTAGACATCAAACTTGGAATGGACATCAATTTTGTCATTTTCTAAAACAAAACTGAATTTTGTTCTGATTGTTTTGTGTGTGTGTAACATTCTGTCTATAGTTTTAGTTCAAAGGCTGATTTTCCCAATATTTACTGTGACCATTTGATACTGTTTTAAGCTTCTCATTTTTTTCCCTGTCTTAATAATTTCATTAATTGTTTTACAAGTATACTGTATATTTCTAATAATATGTTTTGATCAATGATCAATCAATGTTAGTTAAACTTAAAGATTTCTGCTTTGATTTGAGTTGCCACTATTGGAGCAAAATAGTACTATCACATTAGCTAAAACACTATCACAGTAGTTTTTCATACTTTTGTGTGCAAGAAATTTAGAAACCAAGGATTATTATTTTACGAAGTCAGCCTAAATACAAATTTTATTGGTGTAAAGTAGTGTCATTACATGTTTATATTTATATTGAAGATGCATCAAGGTTATAATTATAAATGTGTATATAGATATAAATAAATGATTTGTAACAATTATACACTGTGAAATTATTTCATGACTGTATGCGGGGATTAGAAGTAATATTCTGTCCTTGAACTATACCAATAATGATAAACTATGTATTATGTGAATTCAAATTAAGACATCAAACTTGAAATAGACATCATTTTAGTCTTTTTCTAAAACAAAAAAAAACTGTACATTTTATTTTGTGAAAGTATTTTTGTAACACTTTGTGCAAACGTTTTGTACAATAAGCACTTTCCAAGACTTTTTCATAAAAAGTGGTGGCATGTTATAGAATTCTGACTAAATTTATGAACTGTGTTCATCAACACATGGACATGGTTTCATTTATTGAGAATTTAAAACATCCAATTAAACAAACATTCATTTTTGTGTAAAATAAAATTGTACTGTAATGTCTTTTTTAATTATTATTTGTCTAAATTAATAAAAACAATAGGTTAACAGCATATAACTAGTGAACAGTGTGGAAACGGTTATTCCAAGGTTGATGTCTTATAACAACTTCACATAGTGTGGTTAATTTAAAATTATATTGAACTGTACAGATAGGTAGCTATACATGTACTTGGAAGTTATACCAATACAAAATGCATTATTATATCACGAGTTAACCATAGTACGTGTAATGCTCCTAAATACCGGTAGGCATTGATATGCCTACAATACTAATGCTGCATGATTCGGCCATTTTGACTGCCCTGACACATTTCTTTAGCCCTCACATTAAGGAACATGAGCTTGACAATGACACCAACACACTGTTTGACTATTTGACTTCTTTCGGCCAAGAGGGAACAAAACAAGAATTACAAACTTTTTCAAAATTCTGCAGGGCCAGTATTTTGAGTGGCAACAAGTCTGTTAAGGACATTATTACTGCCTGCAGTTTAGCTATCAGAAACAAAGATTCATATCCAGGCAGTGCTGAATTAGCCTGCAGATTGCTATTAGCTCCTGTGCCCACAGCTGACTGAGAGTGGCGCTTTAGTAAACAAAATTTTATTAAAACCTGTCTCAGAAATTCAATTAAAATTGAAAACGTGGAGAACTTGATGATTTTGTCCATAGACAGCGCACCAAAGGAACAGTTTGATTTCAAACATGCTTTAAAGATTCGGGCTGGGGTGAAGTCAAGACGGATTATGACATTCTGCTAAAATGTATGTTTTGTACATGTACATGTACTTTAGTCTTGATCATCTGTTATGTTTTGCAAAGATTGAAATATGTGCTCAAGAATGAATATCTTTAATAAAAAAAAAGATTATTATTTTGTAAACAATGTAAACTGAACCTGTGCTTATGATGTATGTATTTGGACTATCACGTTATGATGTATGTATATCTTGATTTATGTATATCTATACATGTTTTGTAGTAAACTGATATTCTGTTATGTAGAATAAAAGTATGATTATATCATTGATGTTTGTATATTTAGATGTATGTATATCTATAAATGTTTTGGTTGTAAACTGATATTCTATTATGTGCAATATTATAAAAGGATGATTATAGTAATAAATATATTGAAGCTTCATATTGTAGTTTTTTGTGCTCTTACACCCCTAGACTTTCAAGAGGCGGTCCCAAATGCTTGGCTAAAACTTAGGCTACAGTTTCTAAAATTTGGCAACAAAAACACTCATTTTGCTGAAATGTTGGCCTAAGAATTTGAGCCAGGGGGAGCCCTGATGCACATGTGTATTTTTTCTGTACTTTTTCTGCATTTATTTTACAAAAAAAATGTATAACCCGTATGAATTTGAAATTTTTCTTAAACACACACACTAAAAATGCAATTTCACATACTTATTTTCTGGTCAAGTGTATTTATTCAAAAGAAGAAATACACTTTTTATCACACTTAAGTGTATTAATACTCAGAAAATGCAGAACAATATTTTTCTGTTAAGTGGTTTTGTCTTCATTTACTTTACAAGTGAATTAAATAAGAATTGAACACAGAACAGAAAAAAATGCCAATATTGCTACATTTAATGTGCATTAAATTCAGTTTTTTTAAAAAGTGCACTATAATATATACAAATATATTTTAGGTTGTGAAGTAAAATACTTATTTAGTGATAGTTATACAGAAAGCTACCTGTTAATTAACTTTTTTAAAATAAATAATACCCATTTAAATAAAATTTCTTTTGAAATGTGACACTTTAATGACATTAGCACCAACAGTATGATATATAATTTGTGATCATATGCTTTTTTCATTGCACTTTATTATTTGTATGAATCATGTGTTTTGTGTTTGAAATTTACTTGGACAATTCATACGAAGGATCAAGACCAAAATTAGCAGGTTGCTGCACCATGCTCCTTTTTAGTACCACCTTGCTATCTATCTTCTAGTAAACAAAACAAATGTGTTTATATGTGACTTGGCGGTAATTATTTTCATAATGTAGGGTATATTGCCAAAGGCAGCATTGCTGATTAACTCTAACGGTGATCCTTATTTTAACTCTTATTTAATTTAATTCCCGAACCGATTTACTCTTCGGCAAATCTTACTTTGATACAGTAGCAACCAGCATTATTCGATTTGTGTTAATATTCATCTCCGTTTCAAAGTTGTACTTGATTGTTTTATGAATTCAGATACAACATTATAACAAGATCAGTATACATTGTAAAAAAATGTCCTAGAAAAAATGGCAGTAAAAATCACATACTCATGTGACTTGATTGAATCATTGATGATTCTGAGATGATATGGTGATGTTTTGCAATTTCTCATAGATCATTGACCCATAATTTGTATAATTATTTAGTGGAATGCATGAGTGGTTTCTGTTTCATATTACAAGTGAAAGCCTATAATTAACCAAAACAATCTCAATGTAATTTTAAATTTGTTTTTAATACTGTTGAAAGGTTTGAATGCAACATAGTTACTGTAATTACATGACATTTATTGAGTTAGATGGATGCACATGCAGAAGACAGTAGCCAAAAAGTACTTAGTTACCACATGTTCTTGAAGAAAATAAGACACCAAGTTCAAAACATAAATAATAATAAAAATACATATTTGACATGGTATCTGCCTAAAGCTATCTGAAGGTCCCAGTTTGATGCGCACTGGCACTGAAGAGAGTTCTCAAGATCTCTGAAGACACCTAGAATATGTGTTCTACCGTCCTGGGAAGTAGACTCGAGCTTCTCAATATGCCTCAGACTTTCGGTGTACTCTATCTAAAATAAATTGCTTAAAATTAAAAACAAATTGTGATATTTAATGATAAACATGTCATTAAAATAAACAGTCTGCGCAATTATTTATTTTACCTGAATACCAGTTAGTCCTGTACCATTCCAAATCCAATCTTGGTGGTTATTCAACAGCTAGTGAACTATGTCGATAGAACCACAACTATGAAACACTAGTAGAGCAGTGTTCCACAGAAATGATGCTGAGAATAATACAGCATGATGATGAATGATAAGATATTTCCATTTCCACTATCAATTCCACTTCAATGACTTCGAACAATGTTGAAAATGACACTATTCCACTGTCGAACGGTACAGTACCACATATAAGTAAAGTTCTCTAATTTGCGCAATTAACATCTTATTCCATTGTAATAATCGAGCTTCCTAATATATTTAAACATTTTCTCAGGCGTTTGCCAATAATTATTGTTGATGTTATTTTCGTAAGTAGTTCTTCAAAATGGCGACTGTTAAACCAGAGGCTATTTATGCAATAAAGGTCGATAATCCAGAGTTTATTATTGTTGTGTGCTGTAATTATAACCATTGTCTACCACTACATCTTCAAAATTGGTTAGGTATACTTTTTTACCAATGCAGTCCGTTAAATACTTAAATCTATCTATTTACTTTTTATAAAGTTATTTTATTTGTTCAGTTGTCACAGAGCATAAATAATACAGCTTCTTTCATCTGAATTAAATGGCTGCGTTGGTTGTCAAACGGCAATTATCCATTACATATCTTTTCAGCATTTGTATTTATTATTGAGGATAAGTAAACTATTTAACTTCTTATCCATTACAATATTTTAATATTAAAGTTTGAACTTTGATTTCAGGGCATGCCACCATTGCCGTTTGATCGACAAAGGATACGATTGGTGGCACGTGCAAAGAAAATAAATTGATGCGACTTTCATACACACATTTTTGTATCATTAAGCTTTACCTTTAATCGCCTAAACCTCTCTATCACATATAGGTGTATTGCACGGGCATGTGCCTAATTTGATTACATAATCAAACAATTTAACGTTAAATTTGGTATACAATGACTCATGTTAAGACCAACAGTACTAAGTATCATGTCTCTGTGTTTCATTTATACCAAACTAATCGCAACGAATTTCGTCACATGTTTGTTTAATGTGTTTGTATGTAAATTCTATTTTGCGTTTTTCGACATTGTATCGTATATTAAAATTATCTAACATTATTTTAAATCATCTTGTACTTTTAACTATATTATGGGATGATGCATATTTAATTACAAGCATATACGCCAGAATACAGATCTGCACATTGATACATAGACTCAAATATTTAGTATCATGTGCATCACATTGTGCTAATATATGTTTTATACTGTAATGTTTGAGTATCTGTATAAAGTCTTTAATAAATACTTAATATTCTTGTTACTATTTCTTTCTTGACACGAATGGCGGGTTAATTATTAAAAAAATTAAAACAGATGCAATGTTTAAGCCAAAGTTATGCTTTTACCAGTATAGAACAACGTCATCTTGAAGCCCCTATAACGCTAAAATAAACGGAATATAAACGAAAATTTCGTAAAATATTTCGTAAAATAATAAAGTGAACATATAGACAATCAGTATTCCTTATAGAAATAGCCATAATGTCAACGCTAGATGTGTTCTGGTAACATAGATTTAACACGATATGAAATGCTATTTTTTATTTTTGTGTGACACAATATATTCCATTTTAATTTCCCGCAACGATATTTATTTATGCGACACGCGAACACTAAAATGGAACATGAATATGTATTGAGCACATTGTTCCACAAACAAACAAAAAAGAGCATTTTGTATCGTGTTAAATCTATGTTACCAGACCACATCTAGTGTTGAAATTTTGGCTATTGCTTTAAGGAACACTGATTGTTTATGTGCTAACTTTATTTTACGACATATTTAACGAATAATATAATAATCAACTAACTTACTCCCGACATTCTCCAAGAATGTCAAGGTAAGAAAGATTTCCCTCGAGAGTCCCTTAAAAACTCATCAGACTGTCTTGTAGAGAATTCCGACACTCCCCATATTGATTACATCTGTGCAATCTGAAAAATGACCACTAGAAAAAGTGCTTTGTCTCTAAGCTGGTGTTTGGAATCCGATATCGATTCAACTTAGTAAAGATTGACGGTTTCATATTACGCACATATAACACAAATACTTACACTATGAATTGACATTAATTTCCACACAGGCGACATACACGTATGACAGCACATATCAAGATATTATATAATCATATGTACACTATTAACAGTTGTAAATTCTCGGTGAATGCCTCGTGACTTATGGAGATAATTGAACAGAATACAAACTGAAAGCAATGTGCATGTAGACACTGTTTTGACCACCTATATCTGCGTATCATCTTGACGCAAAGCATTCGTTTCCTTGCTTCCTGCGGTGTCTGAAAGCTCGTCATCATCGACAGCGCATTGCTTCGTTAGAATTGCACCGCGGTCAGCGTTCATCCACCGTGTCGGTTATGCCTCCTCCGTTATGAATGATACCTCAGTTTGGCTCTTAAACATTTGTCGCCGAATGTAGTCCTTCACTCGAAGGCATCCGCACACTGACTTAACGAACGTCTGGTGAAGGTTGTTGGACATGAATCCGTAGACCACGGGGTTGACGCAGCTGTTGGCATAAGACATGACGTGGAACGCCTCGCGAATGTATTTCATGAATCCGATATGGATGGTAGGCAGGACTTGGAGGGAGACCAACAGGTTGTTGATAGTGATTGGTGCCCAGCAGATGACGAATACCAGAATGATAGCAACTAGCATCTCGACCACCTATATTGATAATCACCGATGAAAGGTTATAGAAGCAAAACGAAAACATCAAAAAACAACAATAACACTAGAATGCGCTTAAGGATTTGTAAACGCGCGAACATAGTTTATGTCCGTGAAACCACGAAGTCCTAACTGTCGGGACAGCTGTACACGTTTTCAATAAAATCTAATCGGGATCTTAATAAAAAAAATGATACACATATGCTTATTTATTGCATGCTCGTTGAAATATCTCAATTTTATAATCACTTTTTTTATTAAATCTAATCGGTATCGTAAGAAAACATATACACACAAAGATACAAATATGCTAATTTATTGCATGTGCGTTCAACTATCTAAATTGTATAATAACTTTGTTTATTGAATGCATACTTAAATTGTCACGTCAAATAGAATCGATGGTTTGTCCTTGACATGACATTTTATATTTAATAACGTTTGTTGTTGATGTATTTTTGCAAGTACAGATCATAGTTTGAAGGAATCCAGCAATTATGTAAGTTATGGAGTTTTTAGCTGTTCATGATCACGTGTTTATGCACACAAAATATTACTTGTTTACATTGAATGGTTGTGGGATTAGGATTGAGGTAAGGTACAGTAGGTAGGTTTTGGCTTCCTGGTATTGTTTCGACCTTATTATAACTACACATTAGTTAATAATGTTAACAAAGTTAGACATTACGAATACATATAATACCCTGAACCGCAAAACAATGAAAACTCGTTATACATAACATTACTTTATTTTAAAATTGACGATTTTTTCATAAATAAGAGACATTGCAAAACATATTCCAATGTACTATTGGATAGAAATCGGAACATTTTTTGAAAATAAGCCATTTTTTTAAAAGCAAAAATGATCCGCAAACTTTTCTTGAAAACCGTAAATTATACCCCAAACTTGCGTTTCCGCTAACATAATTGTGACTTCCATTTCCAACGAAATCTGGCAAGTGTGATCCAATCCTTATTAAATTAATGGATATTGTTCCACTTAGATGAAGACATGTAGAAAATGTGCAATTCTAGAAGAGCAGTATGATACACCGTCTTGTCATCATCAGAATATCCTTTAATAAAAGGAAACATATAAATACATCTTTAGGACAGTTGGGGAGATTTATTGAATGACTTTGAATGATGAGACCGCATTTTATGGCACCAGGGGATTTTGTTTACACCAATATACAATCCATCAATTGTTCCTTTTGATTATTCTGACATTTTTATCTCGGCTTTGTTAGCCGCATGATGCTTTCTCGTTCTTGCGTTTTCATAATTATATTGTATGAATACAAAAGGCACAAGCTGTAAGGATTGCTTGCCAGATTACTTATATGTCAGAGATTGTATGTTTGTTAAGTCTTCTACACTAAATGACGATAACACATTTGCACGTTATCTCAGAATTTCAATTTTAATTTCAAGTGATGAAAAAGCACTGTTTTGAACCTTCTTCAATTGTCTTTATTTCTGTTTTCTGTCTTGGGTATTTGGAGACATACATTGATCAACCATCCGTCCGTGTGTTCACTCGTCACGCTTTGCGCGGAGTTTAACTTCAANTCTCTATCACATATAGGTGTATTGCACGTGCATGTGCCTTATTTGATTACACAATCAAACAATTTAACGTTAAATTTGGTATACAATGACTCATGTTAAGACCAACAGTACTAAGTATCATGTCTCTGTGTTTCATTTATACCAGACTAATCGCAACGAATTTCGTCGCATGTTTGTTTAATGTGTTTGTATGTAAATTATTTTTTGCGTTTTTCGACATTGTATCGTATATTAAATATTATCTAACATTATTTTAAATCATCTTGTACTTTTAACTGTATTATAGGATGATGCATATTGAATTACAAGCATATACGCCTGAATACAGATCTGCACATTGATACATAGACTCTAATATTTAGTATCATGTGCATCACATTGTGCTTATATTTGTTTTATACTGTCATGTTTGAGTATCTGTATACAGTCTTTAATAAATACTTAATATTCTTATTACTATTTAGTTCTTTCTTGACACGAATGGCGGTTTAATTATTAAAATTTTTAAACAGATGCAATATATACGCCAAAGTTACGCTTTTACCAGTATAGAACAAGGTCATCTTGAAGCCCCTATAACGCTAAAAATAAACGGAATATAAACGGAAATTTCGTAAAATATTTCGTAAATTAAAAAGTTAACATATAAACAATCAGTGTTTCTTATAGAAATAGCCATAATTTCAACGCTAGATGTGTTCTGGTAACATAGATTTAACAAGATATAAAATGCTATTTTTTATTTTTGTGTGACACAAAATATTCCATTTTAATTTCCCGCAACGATATCTATTTATGCGACACGCGAACACTTAAATGGGACATGAATATGTATTGAGCATATTGTACCACAAACAAACAAAAAAGAGCATTTTGTATCGTGTTAAATCTATGTTACCAGACCACATCTAGTGTTGAAATTTTGGCTAATGCTTAAAGGAACACTGATTGTTTATGTGCTAACTTTATTTTCGAAATATTTAACGAATAATATTATAATCAACTAACTTACTCTCGACATTCTCCAAGAATGTCAAGGTTAGAAAGATTTCCCTCGAGGGTCCCTTAAAAACTTATCAGACTGTCTTGTAGAGAATTCCGACACTCCACATATTGATTACATCTGTGCAATCTGAAAACTGACCACTAGAATAAGTGCTTTGTCTCTAAGCTGGTGTTTGGAATCCGATATCGATTCAACTTAGTAAAGATTGACGGTTTCATATTACGCACATATAACACACATTCTTACAATTTGAATTGACATTAATTTCCACAAAGGCGACATACACGTATGACAGCACATATCAAGATATTATATAATCATATTTACACTATTAACAGTTGTTAATTCTAGGTGAATGCCTCGTGACTTATGAAGATAATTGAACAGAATACAAACTGAAAGCAATGTGCATCTAGACACAGTTTTGACCACCTCTATCTGCGTATCATCTTGACGCAAAGCATTCGTTTCCTTGCTTCCTGCGGTGTCCGAAAGCTCGTCATCATCGACAGCGCATTGCTTCGTTAGAGTTGCACCGCGGTCAGCGTTCATCCACCTTGTCGGTTACGCCTCCTCCGTCATAAATGATACCTCAGTTTGTCTCTTAAACATTTGCCGCCGAATGTAGTCCTTCACTCGAATGCATCCGCACACTGACTTAACGAACGTCTGGTGGAAGTTATTGGACATGAATCCGTAGACCACGGGGTTGACGCAGCTGTTGGCATAAGACATGACGTGGAACGCCTCGCGAATGTATTTCATGAATCCGATATGGAGGGTAGGCAGGACTCCGAGGGAGACCAACATGATTTTGATAGGGATTGGCGCCCAGCAGATGACGAATACCAGAATGATAGCAACTAGCATCTCGACCACCTATATTGATAATCACCGATGAAAGGTTAAAGAAGCAAAACGAAAACAACAAAAACAACAATAACACTGGAATGCGCTTAAGGATTTGTAATCGCGCGTACATAGTTTATGTCCGTGAAAACACGAAGTCCTAACTGTCGGGACGGCTGTACACGTTTTCAATAAAATCTAATCGGGATCTTAATAAAAAAAGGATACACATATGCTTATTTATTGCATGCTCGTTTAAATATCTCAATTTTATAATCACTTTTTTATTCAATTTTATCGGTATCGTAAGAAAACATATACACACAAAGATACACATATGCTAATTTATTGCATTTGCGTTAAACTATCTAAATTTTATAATAACTTTGTTTATTGAATGCATACTTAAATTGTCACGTCAAATAGAATCGATGGTTTGTCCTTGACATTAAAAGGCAAATAACTTTCAGAATTTGTAATGCAAATACACGTGGACCTAGGATATTAGACAACAACACCTTACCTGTTTTCTTGGTGTTGTCGACGAATTTTACTTGAAACATAATTTTTTTAATTAAAAATCGAGCTACAAAAATGAGCTCTTCAATAAAAGAAATAGTTTGACTACACAGGTTGCATGTTGCATGTTGCGCATGGGCAAATAAAAGTAAAGAACAATTGATGAACATGATGCACGAGTTGTGTATTCCAGTAACTCTGTTAATGCTACGAGTTTAATATTATCAAACGCCTTCGTTATTTCGTAAACATGCTTGAGTTTAATACTGTTCTCACAAAGCGACATTTTGTTTAATTTATTATAAATATTATGTAATACTTTAATGTCAAAAGTAATGTAAGTTTAAACACTTGTATTCGTTTTATAAGGATCACATGCGCATAGAAGGAATACAAAACTTTTTAAAATTGATTGGAAAACAAGCATATACCGATATGCTCTTATGAAGTTCATTCCTAATAATGTTAATGGTAATATCTATGAGCGATTCACTTCTCAAAATAGATCGATGCTGTGTGATGTACCATAGGCATAGGTCATGATGGTCACTGGTATTGCCAGCTGGATAAAACAAACATATACACCTCGTAAAGAATGCTGAACGCGGGAAATTGCCAATCCTTAATACACCAGATGGTCTTACGGTAGAGACCTACTGTTATGTGTACCTGGAGAAATGAGAACAAGACGAAATTAAATCACATGCGGTTATTGTATCGTGTTGGTCAACACATATTACCAGTTTGTGTTATATGATGTAAGCATTGTTCTATTAAACACGTTTATTTAATTTCATGATCATGCACTGTTTAAATAAGGTATAACACACATCATTCGATTCCCGTTCCAGCTATATTTCTAATATTTTCCTGTATGGTTGTAACTTTTCATCGTATATAATTAAGTTATAACTAATATCTCTGTATTAATTTTATTAACCACTCACATTGATTATAATATTCATACTTAATTATTGGCATTTTTTCTTCGATTCTATTCGCATGTATTAATACATTCTATATTAAAATATAAATCGATTGTGTCAACGTATGCGTGAGTGTTTAACATTTAAATAAATAGTTCTTTGTGTAGCAACTGTATGCATTTTAAAAGCAATCATAAATGACGTGTACTACAAACTGACCACAACTACAATAAGTAGTCGCATAACATCATTTCATGTTACGCCCCACTCCCACACACTCTTTGTCATGCTTTGGCTGCATAATATATTTTTGTGAAAACAAAACCCCAAGCAAATGTCATGCATTTGATCAAATATGCAACTTAAACACTGCCACCTCCATGTACAACAATAAATCCTAAGGAGAGAAACTATATAAGATCTTGATTCTTTCGTTTCAATCCTTTTTTGCTTATATTGAGTAAGATTTGTATATATTGTTTTTGCCATAAGAAATAAATATGTTAAACTAAATATGCAACTATTTAAACAAAACAAAAGAAACTGCACACAACCAAGAGTTACTCACTCTTCCTATACGAATAAAAAGAGCCAAGATGAAGGACATCAATCGGAGGATGGTGCACACTATTCTGGATTTCCCTACGGTGCACGAATATTTCGCCTTCATTTGCATGTTTTCCCCAGATCTTTGTTCTTTGTTATTATGTTTGATTGTTCAGTAAGTTTTCACTTGTTATTAATGAAAGACCTCGTACTGAAAATTAGTACTTTTCTCCACATGGTGCAGCTAAGGTTTCACCTTTTTACATTATTATGTTAACTTGTTGAAAAGAAAATTAGAAAATCGATTTATAATTTAGATCTAAAATATTTAATAACGTTTGTTGTTGATGTATTTTTGCAAGTACAGATCATAGTTTGAAGGAATCCAGCAATTATGTAAGTTATGGAGTTTTTAGCTGTTCATGATCAAGTGTTTATGCACACAAAATATTACTTGTTTACATTGAATGGTTGTGGGATTAGGATTGAGGTAAGGTACAGTAGGTAGGTTTTGGCTTCCAGGTATTGTTTCGACCTTATTATAACTACACATTTCGAACAGTGATTGTATGTAATAAGCTCAGACGATATCAGATAACAGATACGACATTACGAATACATATTATACCCTGTACCGCAAAACAATGAAAACTCGTTATACATAACATTACTTTATTATAAATTTGACGATTTTTTTCATAAATAAGAGACATTGCAATACATATTACGCATCCGACCAATGTACTATTGGATAGTAATCGGAATATTTTTTGAAAATAAGCCATTTTTTTTCAAAAGCAAAAATGATCAGCAAACTTTTCTTGAAAACCGTAAATTATACCCCAAACTTGCGTTACCGCTAACATAATTGTGACTTCAATTTCCAACGAAATCTGGCAAGTGTGATCCAACCCTTTATTAAATGAATGGATATTGTTCCACTTAGATGAAGACATGAAGAAAATGTGCAATTCTAGAAGAGCAGTATGATACACCGTCTTGTCAACATCAGAATATCCTTTAATAAAAGGAAACATATAAATACATCTTTAGGACAGTTGGGGAGATTGATTGGATAATATTGAATGATGAGACCGCATTTTATGGCACCAGGTGATTTTTTTACACCAATATACAATCCATCAATTGTTCCTTTTGATTATTCTGACATTTTTATCTCGGCTTTGTTAGCCGCATGATGCGTTCTCGTTCTTGCTTTTTCATAATTAAATTGTGTGAATACAAAAGGCACAACCTGTAAGGATTGCTTGCAAAATTACTTATATGTCAGAGATAGTATGTTTGTTAAGTCTTCTACACTAAATGACGTTAACACATTTACACGTTATCTCAGAATTTCAATTTTAATTTCAAGTGATGAAAAAGCACTGTTTTGAACCTTTTTCAATTGTCTTTATATTTGTTTTCTGTCTTGGGTTTTTGGAGACATACATTGATCAACCATCCGTCCGTGTATTCACTCGTCACGCTTTGCGCGGAGTTTAACTTCAAAAGTGTTGAATGAATTCAAATGATTATTAAAATAATGCAAGGGCGTCTAAAAGTAAGTTCATAGTACAAACGATCATTAAAACACTGGTGAAACCTCAGCTTCAAAAATACAATAACTGTATAAGTAACAGCAAACCAGTTATCAATTAAATACGTTTTCAATGAGTGTCAATACACATCCATGTTTATGAGGTAATTTGTGTGTGAGCACATTTTCCTGAACACGGGTTTGTTGTTTTGGATGTTTATTCTCAAATAATGACGTGTGTGTCACAACAAGATACAATACATCAATGTTCCAGCTGAAGATTGAAGACAATTTTGTTGCGGCATTATTTGCCGCTTGTTATCTTTTCCTTATTTTTCTGACATTATTGCATATTGGTAAAATACATTGCATGCACAGATTGTTCTCAATCACTTAATTGTATTGGAAAGAACACGACGAGGCTTTTGTATATCAGACACAACTATTAATTAGAAACCAAAATTTAGCATTTGCATGACCAAATTTGACAAAGATAAATCGGCAGTTACAGCGTACCATTGATAAGCGTGTATTCTTATTATTATGAAAAAACACACAGTTAAAATAAATAAATACGTTTATAAATTATCGGGTAAACTTACGTTTTCTTATACTCTAGCACATATTAGAGTATATAAGTAGAAACGTTTAGAAAACATATGCAGCAGTTATTTTGTTGAAATGTGACTAGATCTGAATCTGGATTCAGTTCTGACAATGTAACGTTGTGTTGCTTTTATTGGAATGTAGAACTCAGCAAACGATGCAATATCCTTACCAGTAGGAGGTCTCTTGACAGTTTAAAACACTGATGAACATACTTCTTCTTTCTGCCTAACAATGACATATGGGTATTTGAAATGGCCTAAACCGATTCACATTTTACATATAATTATCACATGCTATACCTTGTTTTCAGTGTAATACAGACATTAAGTTTTTTTTATATTACACATGTGTAATACAGCATTTTTAAGCGTTTTCATTGGCTACAGAATCAATAACTAACCAATCGCATGGCTTTATTTTGGAGAAATGACGTCGTCAACATGAAATGACGTCACGAAAGTAAACAACTTTTATATCTATCAGCATTTGTTTGGTCAATTAAGATGTATTTTATTTAGTTTAAAAGCATGTGATAAAAAAGATCTGACACTCGTTGTCATATCATACCATATTTTATTAAACTCGTCCAGGAAATTCGTTAGTAAGCTCGCCAAAGGCTCGCTTACTAGCAAAATTCCTGAACTCGTTTATTAAAATATTGTATGATATGACAACTCATGTCAGATCTTATATTTATTTTACCTTGTCGAAGAAGTAATGGTTTACTGCTTTGCACATGTCTGTCTGTCGATCGTTAGTTGGGAAAAAGGCCAGACTCATATCAATTTGGAGGTCAGAAGTTCAAATGTCACAGAATAGTTGTCACAATGAAATGATATGGGTGATATTGTCAGTTTGTGTTTATACCCATTGTAAACATTATTTTAATTCAAACGATTATGAAATGCACAACAGTCGCAAACGTTTACGCTAATCAGCACATAGCCAGTTCATTAACTTTAGTAATTTTCCTTAAATTAAATCGTATGAGTTACATACTTGACTAGCATATTAATGAGCGCAGCGCTTTCCTTATTTGAGAGTTGGTCTGTATGTTTGCTTTATCTAGGTTACGAATGTCATCATATAACTTTGACATAGAAGCTGATGTCGTGTGTGAAGTAAAAGATGGATTAACCAGATTCATTAATTGCTCGATCGGAACAAAACGGGTCTGTGTCAGCTCGCCTGTGATGTTTTTCACTGTTAATCAATGATCTAGAGGACTTTTGCAAGCTAAAGTGCGAAAATGGAGTCTTTATTAGCGATAATACTGATGGCATATACGCCTTTCTATTTGCTGACGATAAAGCCAGCACGGCCGATACAAAACTTTACCTACAAAGACAAATAAACAACTTCTGTTTGAAAATGACTTCGGGTTTGCTTTGATAGCCGGTGAAATTGGAAACGTCATTGCTTTTATGAAACTCTTTAAAAGTAGACTTAAAGACTCTTCAAAGGATGAAGGATTGTATCAATACATTACCAAAAGAACTACATTATAAATATTTCAAAACTCTCCTGAATACCGAGAGATACCTAAACATGGATATACCTTATATTTGAAAAAGGACATTATTGAATGTTTGCTGTTCAAGCCACGATCTACAAATTGAAAAAGGCCGACATATGAATAAAGATAGAGAATATAGATATTGTTACTTTTGTTAAAAACGCAATGTTAATGTTATTGATGACGAATTCCGTTTTGTTTTAGGGTGCCCATTTTTATAATGAGATAATACTTTAATATTAAATGGACATTATTGGAGACCATTATATAACTTTAAATCTGATTTATACAATGATGTCGGAAAAAACGACAGAAACAGTGAAATTGCTATGGCGACATATATGCACGAAGCGTTTACTACTCAAAAGAAGTTTTTTGTTTGATACTTAATTGAATATAAAAGTGTTTCATGACGTAATAAGTACTTTCATTATGACATATATAACTTAAATAACTTACTTGTCAAAGTTATGATATGATATGGTATATACATTTTATGCTTATGTTTTTGTGTTACATGTTCTGCTCCCTTATAATATATTATTAATTCACCTATCTCTGTCACCACCATTGGATGATTATTGAACAATTGTGTTTTTGGGACAGAGGCCTTGCATTACAATAAACAAAGTGTTATGTTATGTTATACGTAAAAAAAAACAAAAAAAAAAAACACTCAACGCAAAAACAGAGTATGTCGTGTCTGTTCCACGTTAATATATGATGTTCACTTTTTTCAAATTTAATTTGTTTAGTTTACTAGGGACTTAGTACCTTTACATATGTAACTCCGCAAGACCAAACGTACCGAAATTTATTGAACTTCTCCATTGTAATCATTTTAAAATAAATATAAATTTAGCAATTTATGTTAAAAAAGCTTTCTATTTGAGAAATGGTTATCATGCATATTATGAACAATGCTTGTGAACCTCTAACGCCTTTCACGTGGCTACGTACGTGTGTATTCATACTTTGTATAACTACTGATTATACGGTATCCCTGATTTGGATTTATATTTTGGTATAAATCAGGCCGGCCTTTTCTAAAATGTCTCAATAGTCAAATGCGATTAACGACGGACTGTTAATTTGTGTTATGGAATTGTGTTTAAACATGTTTTGTATAAAATTGGCACTCATGTCTTTATTGGGATATGTATTATTGTATAAATAAATGTCTTTATGGGAAGTTTAACCGCTGTGACCTTAACATATATATGAAATGTTCTGTTGTATGTGTACTCATGTTCTTTTCTGCCTCGATGTATTTGCATAAAAGCTGTAAAAACTGTAAACCGTCAATTCATTATTTGTATTTTTTGTATCAGACGCATTTGTCTATACTTGATTTAGATTGGTTTTCAGCACAAACTGCTAAAACGCAATTATCCGAGATAAATTTGCCGCCCGAAAATAGCTTTAAAACGTAAACATAAATATGATTGGTAACGATGAAGAAAATCAATATAGTATAACATACATATACACGCTGTGGTAAATTACTCAGTAAATAAAGTGGGTGGATTCATTAATGTATTGTGTTCGTTTTGCGTTAGTTCAAGATTGACATATATGTATTTTGCGTTTCATATTTACCCGTTATTCTTTCGAAATGTTATATTTTGTTTTCATTGATCAAATCTGCATGTTTTGTTTATATGTTTAGTTTTTATTAAAAATGATGTTGTTATAAATGTTTTTATTATAACTTGTGTTTCTGTTTTGAAGGTATGTTTTCTTGGTGATTTACAAGTAACAACAACATACATTTGAAAGGCATTTATTATTTTGATAGTGGCAATACATGTGTCCTTTTCGGTTGCTGTTTCTTCTTTAGCTTAACAAACACGGAAAATAAATTCATCATCATAAACTTATTCGACGAATGATGTATCGTCATAGCATCTACAGTAGTCTACGTGGCGAAGCAATAGTGTTTTATAATTCAATATTTGAATCTATCTGCATTCGAACCTGTTACTTTATATGAAATTTTAATGAATCTCTATCCGATTTTTTCCCCCACTTTTCCACGGATACAATCGATGTGTACGAATTGTATATCGTTGTAAATCAAATCGTTCTTGTAAATACCAGTGTACAACTTATCTTTTTGTTTTGTTATTTACTGTTACTTTTTTATGGCAGTCCAATTTATCTTAGTCTGACTTAAAGTCTTTAGTTCGCAAACAGTGATGATCACATTGCTAGCCAGTAGAAACAACCTAAGCTATTTATGCATTTCTTAAAATTGCGCATACCCTTTCCTTTCCGCAGCATGATATCTTTTGAACCATTTTACCAACCATTATCCGCATTGCTCATGGAGCTTGTCAATTGAAATTGTATGTGTGCATTATTCAGTTTTCGTATCGTTTTAATGAAGATAGTAACCATCCCGTAAGTACACTTGAGGTATGATTACACACTTTCTGAATATCGGGCACAAAACGGTCTACTAACATTATGTTCTTGGGTTTTGGAAAAATATTGACGTACCATTTTTTAAAATCAAAGCCACTGATTAATATGCAATATTTTGCATACATATCAGAAAGGAATATTGCAAAAAAATGATTGAAATCCAATGCGCTCACAGTCTTAAATGTAAAGGTCATATACTTGGCGACCGTACTATTTGTGCTGCAATTCTCTATTTTTTAATGTTTGTGTGTCATCCGTTGTTTTATATTTTCGTATCATATTCAATTTTCTTTAACAAATTGCTGATTTTGTATTTGATTTGTTTTAAAGACGCTTATTATAAATAAACAAACAAATGAATACAAGCTAGTTAACTAATAGTGATGATCACATTGTTAGTCAGCACAAAAACACGAGGCTATTTATGCAATTCTTAAACTTGCGCATACCATTTTTAATCTATTGTAGATACTGCTTCTTGTCCGAAATATATTAAAAGCAATTCACAGTGTCTGGAAATTCATGAATTTAATTCCAAGAAAAAAGTTATATTCTGGAAATTAACGATATTGTAATATCCATCCTTACAATGAATAAGTGAACGTAAGATTACACATAGCGTCCGTAGCAAAGGAACACGAGGCAGAAGTCATTAAAATCAGCGTGATCCTTGTCTATTAAACAAGCAGTGTTTGAAGATATGTTATGGCTTACCCTTAAATAATAAGACTCAAAATATATGACGTCTTAAGCAAATGCAACCACAAAAACACTAACTGAATTACGGTATAAAGAAAGTAAAACTTTATCTGGACATTATATTTTTCTTTAAAAAAAAGAAACGTATAGCGGCCACTTGAGTGCCGATTGACAAAGTGAATTAATCCGTTGTAGATGTTATTTACAGAAGCATAACCGCAACGTTGTCATAAACGAAAATGAAATAATATCTCGTGCTTCTCTCGGTGTTTATATTATTTAAGAATCATATATTGACCAATATTAACATATTGTTATCAACATGCCATTATCATGGAACACACAGACTGTGTATTGGTCTACACAATGCACTAGAACCATGACTTAATGCAGGAATNCCCTTGAAGCTCTGTCTTGAATCCGGTTTCATGTTTCTTATACTTTGTGTTGAATTTTAATAATACATATGCTAATGAATATTAGTATGCTATATATGTGTTTAAACTAACCAATTATCGGGTCCTCAGTTTGAACATATTTTTATCGATCTTTATTGATGATGTATCCATCATGTTTCCATATGTTAATCATGTTAAACAAAAAATACAAAACAGTGATTATTATAGTATTACACACATTTAATTATGTGTATATTCGAAAGCGCTCGATGTTTATGAAATAACCACTTTACGTAAGCTAGTGTTCTTACTCGATTAACCACAAGGACATCGTAAAACTATCGCCTGTATAAAACAAGAAAGCCACGGATACACATTATTGAAGCGGATCCATTTGATCGTTTATAGTGCGGTAAACTAATATGAGGCATGCACAGTATTTCACAACACAACACGTTTTTGCGCTTCTAATTGTACACATGGTACTACAAATAATTAACTGTGTAACACGCTGAACGAAAGGGAAATAAAAGGCAGTTGAAGTAGAAGTGATTGAAAGACTGTTTTTAGACAAATACATCATTGTAAGGAGGAATCACAACTACTGACACACAACACTTGCGTATGATGGTTCAGTTTAAATGTTTTGTCTCAGATGTGAATGATGCATAACGTAGTTACAACAAACATAATTGAAGTTGTAAGTTGTTCGTAAATAATATAATATGTATACCATACCTCGCTATAACTTGCCTATGTTTCTTTAACATGCGAAAACATATTTATACAACAACATTGTTTTGCAAATCTTGAAATTTGAGGGGCATATTCTCTCAAATTTGAGAGCATCTAGCAATTATTGGAATTTAGAGCGGTCAACAAACCAATATTGTCAAAACTGATATAGTCCGATCATAAGGAAGTGTGAGGTTGAGCGCTCATTAACTGGTTTAAACCCCCAATGCTTAGCATTGACCGTTCCAAGGCGGTGACCCCAGCTTTATTCTACTATGTGTATATGTTGTTTCGTTTTGTGCCGTACTGTACCGTTTTGGCAATTGGTTCCGGCCATAAATAAAGGACCACAGAGGTGTGTATGATAAAACTGCAATACTGCTACAGCTTCTGGTGTTTCACTTCTTCATATATAATCCGATCATAAGGAAATTACTTGCCATGTTTGAAGCTTTTTTTTATTGCAAGGCCTTGTTTATAATGTCTGCACATGTGGATCAAGGCCAACACAGTATACCATAAATAATTGCTCTTCTGACAAGCGTATCCCTAATTATTGTTCGTATGAATTCGCAATCGGTCCCAAATAAATAAGTGTACTTCATATTGAAAAAGATTTCGTAAAATATTTCGTAAAATATAGTTAAAACATAACAATCAGTGCTCCTTATAGCAACAGCCAAACTTTCAACGCTAGCTTATGATTGTTATTGGGGCTTTAATTACATGTTATTTTTTTTTAATTATCAAACATTATATGATGTTTTTTTTTAATTTTCAAACATGTTCGGTATAATGTTGTTCACGCTTACGCTATATAGTCATGAGTTTCGTGTTCTATTGAAATTGTATTCACGGTAACATAGGAAGCTCATGCGGATGCATGCAACATATTCCTGATACAAAGTCTGGTAAAGTGCTCACACGTATTTACAGCTCTAGAGTTAATGTCAAAAAAATATTCAGGATTCAACCGCTTTTGGTAATAATGTTTAAACGAACTCAAAACATTATTTGTGAGAGACTTAACAAAACCATTTAATTAAAAAGCTTTCGCAATTTCTTTTCTCATTTTGAAACATTAAGTGAGTGTTATTAAGCAACATAAATGCATTCTCTCGTCATCCCGGTGTATTTCAACATGCGTGCGTTTACAAATGACAAAATATGTACATTGTCATGTTCGCGTCTCATTTATAAAACATGTACTTATCTTCATAATTGAAATTTTATTGATAAAAGATAATTCATCATATACACAAAGTATCGCTCGTTCTAATGCAATAACACCAACTGTTGTCATTAATATATTAATTTAATGGATAAACCTTCGTGTTTTGTCTACATTCGATAGCTATTTACAAACACCTTTGGTAATATATATAATATGAAATATATGTTATGTTATATATAGACTATTAATATATCTTTGGATGTTAATGAAATGGTGTTCAGAACGTTACAGACATTCATAGAAGGCTCAAAAAGGTTTTAAATTTTATACGAAATTGTCAATAACATACATACAATAGAAGATTATTCTCAATAACTGAACAATTGTTTACTTTCTTTCATGTTTATTAATCTGTATATGTTAAACTAACTGATTGTGTTGTTGAACTATTAATAATGTATTTTAGTAATTTATGTTATATAATTATCTTGGAGAGGATCCTGATAATGTTGCAAAAACTTGTATTCCAATCCCATGCATATTTGATGCAATAAATACGTTTAAACTATTAATATGTCTGCACAACTAAAGCATAAACACCAGCCACGGAATCTGAATGTATTTAAACTCCCTGGAAACAGGAGAATATGGGAACAGTGAATATATTATTGACTTTCAGATGTTGATTATATGCAAAAAGTAATTACACGCTTATCAAAACTAATGCAGAATAACCCCAATTTATTTTAAAATTCCCAGTATCATAATGACTGTTGTTTTTGTTTAAACAAGTTAATTTATTTTTAATCGTGGTGGGTTGTCCTTTGTTTGACAAACAATCCATTAAAAAGCTTTACTTTAGTACATTTTCTAATCAATTGTTGATGAACTGAACGACACTGAATACACACATTTATATCCGTCTGCACGCCATTTCAAAAAAAGGGAAATCGCTGTTGATGTATGGTTGATTTCTTCAAAGGTTATGCATTCAAACAACCATTTGCGTTGATATATTTATTACGTTAAATCAAAAGAACGACAATAACTTAAATCTAAAAATAATCATACCATCGCTGACAGAAAGGTAGAAACAAGTTCCTTAAGTAAAGAAACATACTTATTACAGAATGCACTGGCATATTAATGTATTTGCTATGGCACTATTAAAATCCAAAGCATTTTCGTTTATAAATCTTATTACACA
>VMBQ01006607.1:33823-51977 GCA_007657795.1 Dreissena rostriformis | reverse complement strand
CACAGGCTAATCAGGGAAGACAATTTCCGCTTTTATGGTATTTATTGTTTAAATGATGTCTCTGCTTAGCGAAAATCCAATTTTAGGCGGAAAGTGTCGTCCCTGATTAGCCTGTGCGGACTGCACAGGCTAATCTGGGATGACACTTAACTCACAAGCATTTTGCCCGGTTTTCTCACGATGCTCCACATTTTAGCAATGTTCACATCTTTTGTTGATCAGTTTAACTAATACAGTTCTTATGGTAATGTTACAAAGTAACTTATTAATCAAAATAAAATCACAAGTTTTGCAATTCCATCTTGTTTTTAAAGGTACAGAATACCTTCAAAGAAATTGAACAGTGGTGTTCTATAACCATGTTATATAATGATGATAATAAAGTGTTTTACAACTATATGTTCGTCTTGTTTTAAAGAGAAATTATGTCGCATATTTGTACAACTTATTAAAACTGTTCCTTTGCTATAATTTAAATGCTGCCTTAATTTACTGCTGCACTTTTCGAAATTCTGTTGATTTGTATGCTTCTTATATTCGATACCGAGCTCTCTTAAGCAGAAATTCAAGATTGATTGCCATGCTTCTGTTCGCTAACAAGTGTTAGTTAAAAATATTCATGTTACTGAAACAATTAAAACAAGATTTATTCTAGGAGTTGTGGACTAGCAATATTTTTTCTTGTTTAAAATGTTGTATTGCTTCACAATTGAATTTATTATATTTGAGATGCGCTGTTGGAAAACCAGACTTAATGCTTGTGTTTTCTCATAATAGCCTGTGCAGTCTGCAAAAGCTAATCAGGGACAACACTTTCCACCTAAACTGGATTTTCATTTAGAAAAGACTTAAATTGAAAAATGTATAAAAGCAGGAAGTGTCTTCTCTGTTTAGCCTTTGTGGAGGGTACAGGCTTATCTGGGACGACATTTTTACGCACATGCATTAAGTCCCATTTTCTCATAGCAAGGCCCATTTAATAATGAACATTTTCCTTTATTTGAAAAAGCAGCTGCAGCATCAGGGATCCTTTGAATTATTGATGTACACTTAGAAATGTTTTAATTATCATAATGAATTGAAATACTAATGCACAAACCTTACAGGGTGGCATATTTGTTCTTCAATTGATGGACAGCTACGTATCTAGCTGGTCTGTGTTTGGGATGGCCGCTACGGAGGCCATTTTGATTGGTTGGGTTTATGGTAAGGCATTTAAAGGCCCTTTGTAATCGGAGAGCATAGTTAAATCAAGTGTGCTTTGAATTTTTATTTTACCAAGAGGGTCAACTTTCATGAGAATCTTGTGTGATTTTGTTCAGATTGATAGAATGTTCTTGTTACTTTCACATGTTCTGATGCTTTTTTGACAAATGTATAAATAAAAAAAAGGTGTTTTTTTCTTGTTTTTTTTTTTTGGGGGGGAGGGGGAGGAGATGCATATTACTTAGTTATAAAAACTATTAAAATACATTTCATTCAATATTTTGTTTAACGCTGAAAATTGATGTCTTTTTTGACAAGGCCAATAGATGAATTGAGACTTGACCCCCTGACCTTAGCTATCAGGCTCCGACTTGAGAAGCTATCCAGCGCTGTGGCTGTGAAAACTAACATTTTTGCAAATAATTTGACCAACTTTCTTCATTGCTATTCAGACCAATTTAATACTTGGCTAGCCGTTCATTCAGCTTTAGCATGTTTACACATGGCATAATTTAGTGCTCACCAAAGTTCAAAATTTGGTCTGAAAAATGTTTAAAGTTGGTCTTTCTCAAGAACCAAAGATGGCCTGTTTTCCTTGTTGTTTTGCCAGAATCATTATTGCACTTTTGTTGCCTATCAATTAAAAACATTATTTTGATGTGGTTTTTTCATTTACTGTAGGTAGCTGATGTTGCAATCAAGAAGAAGATTGTGTTTGCATTTTTTTTTTAATTTCTTTTTTTTTGCTTTATTCTGGTCTAAAAATACTGCTCTGTATGATGACTTTGAAACACAGTGAGAACCACTTTTTGTATGCCTCCATAAGTGGGGTCATAAAGAATTGCACTTGTATGTCTGTCCGTATGTCCCAAATCTTGTGTTTTAAAAACTTCCACAGTTGATAAATGTTAATGTTAAATAATTTACAATTTCGATAATTATCAATAGAAGAACATATTTTAAACATTTTTTAAGTGAGGAGTGTAATTTTTCTTGTTAGAATTTAATGCATTCCTTCTTTTTAGCTCACCTGAGCTTTTGTGATCGCCTTTTGTCCATCGTGCGGCGTCAACATTTACCTTGTGAACACTCTAGAGGCCACATATATTGTCCAATCTTTATGAAACTTGGTCAGAACATGTGTCCCAATTATATCTTGGATGAGTTCGAAAATGGTTCCGGTTGGTTGAAAAACATGGCCGCCAGGGGGCATGGCAGTTTTCCTTATATGGCTAAAGTAAACCCTTGCGAACACTCTACAGACCACATTTATTGTCCAATCTTCATGAAACTTGGTCAGAACATATTTCCCAATGATATCTTGGACGTGCTTGAAAATGGTTTTGGTTGGATGAAAAACATGGCTGCCAGGGGGCGTGGCAGTTTTCCTTATATGACTATAGTAAAACCATGTGAACACTCTAGAGACCACATTTATTGTCTAATCTTCATGAAACTTGGTCAGAACATATGTCCCAATGATATCTTGGACGAGATTGAAAATGGTTCCGGTTGGTTGAAAAACATGGCTGCCAGGGTGTGTGGCAGTTTTCCTTATATGGCTATAGTAAAACCTTGTGAACACTCTAGAGGCCACATTTATTGTCCAATCTTCATGAAACTGGGTCAGAATAATTGTCCAAATAATATCTCAGCTGAGTTCGAAAATAGGTCCTGTCCGTTGAAAAACATGGCCACCAAGGGGCGGGGCAGTTTTCCTTATATGGATATAGTGAAACCTTGTTAACACTCTAGAAGTCACATTTATATTCCAATCTACATGAAACTTTATGTTTCATAAAGTACTTTTATTATTTTGAACTCCACCTTCTCAGAATAGTTAAGTTCCTTTGGGTCTCAGGTGAGCGCCTTAGGACCCATGGCCCTCTTGTTTTAAACTATGAACAAGTCCATTTTACTTAAGGGTAAATCTTGCTCAAACTTTCACAGTTTAATGACCTCAATGTTAATATGATTTTATCCCACTTTTACAGCGAATTCGGTTGATTAAAGCCCCGTTGATTAAATTTCTGCTATAAACCACGGCACAAAATGACGTCATAAATCCAGCGAAATTATCCAGTTAAACTAATTTTGTTTAAATAAAAAGGTTTACTGAATAAAAAGTGGGATAAATAAAATAATAGGTTAGTGGTGATTATAGATCAGGTTTATCATGCTGGGCACGAAAAACGAAAAAGCTCTCGCCAAGGCTTGTGCTTTTTGTTTTCTAAGCCTCGCATGATAAACCTGATCTATAATCAACACTGACCTATTATTCTCTATGTAAAGAAGCAAATTTTGACTGCGACCAGTTTGGTTGATTTATTGCGTCCCTTTGTCTTTTGGTCCACTGTAGAATATATAGTATATTTGTCTGTGTCCAAACATGTGTTGTGGGGACATCTGTATCTGTGACGCTTTCTAGTTTTTACAATATTTCCAAAGATGTGCATATGCATAATCTTTTATAATTTTTATTTCATTGTTTATGTTATTTTTGTTAAGACATTTCTTGTAGAAGGAGACCATTTTGAGATGACATTTATTTGTTATTTTGGGCCATCTTTGTTTCCATGAGAGAAATTTCTTTTGCTTGCTGTAGTATGGTATACATATATATTTATTGTACTAATATTTCATTTAGCATTTCCATATTCTGTATGTTTTATTTATATTGTATACGTCAGTATGTTTATCCATATCATCATCATGATTATACACAAACAATAATCATTGTTTTCATTTCTCATTGATTTTAGGGTGGACTTTATCTACTTCAACTTTTAGACCAGTATTGCTCAAGTTGGGCAGTTTTTGTTATGGCCGGCACCGAGTCAGTTTTAATTGGCTGGGTTTATGGTAAGATCGCTGTACTCACTGGAATTCACGCCTCTTAACATTAAATGTTGTACCATTGTTAACCCTTTACCACTCAGATATGCACTTTGATGCATTTGTAGTCCCTTAGAAACTAAAATTAAAGACCTTTCTTAATTGATTCAAGTTTTAAAGTCTTTATTTCCACCTCTTTAGATACAGATGAACAGCAAACAGCAAAAAACTTGTACAGACTGTGAGTTTGTCACAGGGTGATCTGGTTTTATGCTGGTTGCATGTAGCCACTTTCACTTTGCGTCTGAGTGGGGAAAGGTTAAGAATCCTGCACAAAAATTGTAAACAAAAACTATTAAGTTGTAGTGCTGATTTCCAGTATGTTATTGGTATTGGTAAAGAATATTGATCCACCGTCTCTTTGCTTGCTTGTAGTCAGGTTGATAGGATTTGGTTTGGTTTTTGCAAAAAAACTACAAAAAAGTACCTTTTAGGATATCTATGGCTTGAGTATTTCATAAATATGTTTGTCGTTTCATTTTCTTTAACATTTAACATTCTCATTGAGTGTTTTTTGTGTTCCTTACATGTTTTCATGTGTGTTGTTGTGTTTTCAACTATCAAAAATCTCCATATTATCCATTGACTATATTTACTTATGCATCAGTTTTGAAATCTATGATCAAATATATAAAATTATTTATTGATTACTTTATAGTTCATTACTCCATTGCTCAACTAACTGCATCCCAACCATTATACACAAATTGTGGCGTGTTCTGAGAAAACTGGACAAAATTCTTGTGCGTAAATTGTCATCCCAGATTAGCCTGTGCAGTCTGCACAGGCTAATCAGGGACGACAATTTCCGCTTTTAAGGTATTTATTGTTTAAATGATGTCTCTGCTTAGCGAAAATCCAGTTTAGGCGGAAAGTGTCGTCCCTGATTAGCCTGTGCGTACTGCACAGGCTAATCTGGGATGACACTTTATGCACAAGCATTTTACCCGGTTTTCTCACGACGCGACACAATTAATCTTTATTTATTGTAGGCATGCTTCGTTTTAATTGTCTGTATACTGTAAAGTCATTACCGGTATATTAATCAGCATGACATTTAGTTGTTTCCAAAAAAATGACTTTCCTGGACATGAACATTTGTGGATTTCTGATTTTGGAAGAAACACATGAGGAATGTTCTCAGTAATTTTCTGATGTGTTTGTGTTAAATTCGTTCATCATGCACAAGACACGAAATCAACAAAAAATAATTAACCAAAAGTAATAATGATTTTATAATAACTTACTAAAACTCTGCATTGACTTACATAGAACTACATTAGTTTACAGAGATCATTGACATGAATAAGATTTAATTGCTATAAATATTCTTGATACTGCATTGAGATAATTTATGAAATGTCAAAGGACTTCCAAGTATGTAAAACATAGTATACACACATTTCTCCTTAATTTAATTATCATCTTAACTCCCATAATCTGCTGAAAGTGCTTAGTTACTATGGCAACATGTTGAGACCCCCGACCATACTGCATGAGCTGTATAATCATGGAGACATATATCTGTTTGCTACCTGTTCTTTATTACAGTTTTTTTAGTGTTTCTATATTGAACGGTTTGCAAAACTTATTTCTTGTGCAAAGTGAAACATTCAACGAAAGCAGTAATTTATAAAAATTGACACAACAATCAAAGTTATTTTGTTTGGCAACCAAACCAGCATAAAAGGCAAAAATGTAGGATTAAGACTAAGTACATGTATCCATCAAATTTCTGTTTAATAAGACAATTTTTACAAAATTTCTTTGTGCCCCAATTTTCAGAATTTGTCTCTGTTATGATAAATATGGGGAGAGTCTTTCAGCAGGTTTTGTCTGTTGCATCTTATCATCTGTAACTATTATTTGGTGTTGTTTTAACATTAGTAAAAAAAACTGCACTTTATAAGGATTCATCATGGCATCAGTCAACAAAATGGTCACTTAAATGACAAAATAATGCTCCGCCTTCAGATTGTGAATGTATGTTTAGGCCAATAAATTCGAGCGTGTTCACAGAGAATCCTTTTAAAATGTATTACTAGCGCTCTGGGAAAACGGAGCTTAATGCATGTCCTTAAAGTCCCCTCAGGCTAATCAGGGTCGACACTTTCTGCTTTTATGGAAATGTTTGTTTAAAGGAAGTTTCTTCTAAACAAAAATCCAGTCAAGGCGGATAGTGTCTTCCTTGATTTGCCTTAGCGGACTGCACAGGCTTATCAGGAACAACTCTTAGCGCACATTCATTAAGCCCCTTTTTCCCAGAAAAATATTATTCTTGTATTGCAGTGTTGAACTTTACTTTTGTGTTGTTTCAGGTTTTTGGTAACTGTTTCTTTTTATCCCATACAATGTCTTCCCTTCAATTATAGTGCTTTGATTGTGTCATATACTCTTATGGTATATACCATTGTAAGATGTCATGTATGTAAAATATCTGTTTAAAGGAATACATTTACAGGGTAAAATCTATATTCTGTCAATTTGAAGACTGAAAGGAATTAGAATAGTTATATGTGAATGAAATGTGGATTTTATTCTGGTGTTGAAGACATTTATGTAATACCATATTGTACATTGTATTATGAACTATTTACAACTGCAACACTGTTCTTAAATGTGTCGTGCTCTGAGAAAACTGGGCAAAATGCTTGTGCGTAAATTGTCATCCCAGATAAACCTGTGCAGTCTGCACAGGCTAATCAGGGACGACAATTTCCGCTTTTATGGAATTTTTCGTTTAAATGATGTCTCTTCTTAGCGAAAATCCAGTTTTGGCGGGAAGTGTCGTCCCTGAAAAGCCTGTGCGGACTGCACATGCTAATCTGGGATGACACTCTACGCACATGCATTTTGTCCAGTTTTGTCAGAACACGACTCAAATTGTCTATCTAACAAGCTGCTTTCAACAATAATTCTTCTTACATGAAGTATATGCAATATAAACAAGTGCACTTATTATTGAGTAAACACAACTTATTATTAAGTAAAAGCAATATACTTGAGGTTAATAAAAATAAGTTTAAATGTAAATCTATTTATACTAAATCAGTGACTGCACTCAGTTTCGGGGCATTGCATGTGATAGGTGGCTTGCATTTTTCTTATAAAACCCAGAATCTGTTCACAATGGCATGATATACAGATTTATGTTGATCCAGAACAGGGTTTCATCCTTTTAAACATGGATGTCAGATGTTACTTGTGTACATGTCTGTTGCTGATGAGCATGTTGGCTTCTAGGCTTCCTGAACTATATAATTAACCTATTTATGCCTAGTGTCTAGAAAAAAGGCCTTGGCAACCAGCGTAGACCCAGATGAGACGCCGCATGATGCTGCGTCTCATCAGGGTCTGCGCTGTTTGCTTAAAGGAATTTCTGTACGAAATATTCTAAATATAGAAATAAATATTCTAGACATCCCTAATTTTGGAAATAAATTGATCCAATTTAGAAGGATGGGAGAGTCCAGTAGGCATAAATGGGTTAAATATTTAAAAAATAGATGCAATTCTTACTAAATCTTGTATTAGTACAGTCATATATTTTACTGTTGAGATTTCATTATGATTAATCTGATATGTTTATAAGTTACTCCATAATAACAAAGGTCATTAATAATTATAAGTTTTATATTTTTCCGTGTTAAACTTTTGTATTAGTAATATTAGCCCTATATGTTCGTCAAAATGTTGTAGACATGATTTTTCACCTCAAGAGACCTGGGCTCTTTGCCCTAATTTGGATAAAAAAGCTTTGTGTTTGACATTTAGGGAATAAAAAATCTCAGGGTCAGATCAGAGAGTGGAAACTGCATTATTTGTTCAACAGTTCACGTTGATGTTGCCCCTTGTTGCAGGTATTGACCGCTTCATGCAAGACGTTACCATGATGATTGGGGACATGAGCAGGTGGCGGCTCTTCTTCAAGATATTCCTGTGTTACCTCTCACCCGCAACCCTTGCTGTAAGTTGGGCAACACCCACTTTTATGGAATGTTTCGTTTAAAGGAAGTTTTTTAAATGAAAATGCTAGGACAATTTCTACACCTACATGATGTTAATGGAGGCCCGTGCTGGAAATTGGGCTTAATGCATGTGCATAAAGTGTCATCCCAGATAAGCCTGTGCTATCAGGCTAATCAGGGAAAACACTTTACGCTTTTATGGACTTTAAAGGAAGACTCTTCTGAACAAAAATCCAGTGTAAGCAGAAAGTGTTGATCCTGATTAGCCTGTGCGGACTGCACAGGCTTATCTTGGAAAACACGAAACGCCCATCCTGGTTTTCCCTTCATGAGGCTCAATTGATCAAGTCTCTGATTATTATCATTTGCCAGCGTGCAATGGTACATTATGTTCAGCGTATGACGTTGTATCATCCAAAGTTGTCAGCAATGAATGGCGTTTTCTATCCATCATTTCTATGCATCTCTTTTTCCTACAGTTTGCGTTCATATTCAACAATATCAAGTTACATCCAATATCATTCAAATTGTATTCATGTTATTTTATTATGCTCCCCCAAAACAAAATTTGGGGGGAGCATATAGTCGCCGCTTCGTCTGTCCGTCCGTCCATCCGTGTGTCCGTCCTTGCACAATTTTTGTCCGGGCTATTTCTCAGCAACTAATGACCGGAATTCAATGAAACTTTATGGGAAGCTTCACTACCAAAAGGAGATGTGCATATTATCAGCCGGTTCTGGTCGGATGATTTTTCACAGAGTTATGGCCCTTTGAAATTTTACATTAACTGTACATATAGTGCAATTCTTGTCCGGGCTATTTCTCCCCAACTACTGACTGGAATACAATGAAGCTTTATGGGAAGCTTAACTACCTTGAGGAGATGCGCATGTTATTTGTGGGTTCTGGTTAGATGATTTATTTAGAGAGTTATGGCTCTTTGAAATTTTTAAGTTGCTAAACCATTCATCGTATTATTTTGTCCAAAGTTATGCCCCTCAAGACGTTTCCTTTTATCTGAATATATAGTGCAATATTGTGACAAAAAAAACATTTGGGGAGCATCACCCGTCTCCAACGGTTTCTTGTTTCATCCATAGTTGTCAGCAATCAACCGTGAATTTCTGTCTGCTTTCCTTACAGTTTGTGTTGATATTCAAAAAAATCAAATGCCATCTTATATCATTCATGTTATTTTCTATCATTCATAGTTGTCAGCAATCAACGGTGTATTTCTGTCTGCTTTCCTTACAGTTTGTGATCATATTAAAAACAATCAAGTGGCATCTTATATCATTTATGTTATTTGATTTCATCCTTAGTTGTCAGCAATGAACCGTGTATTTCTGTCTGCTTTCCTTACAGTTTGTGTTGATATTCAAAAAAATCAAATGCCATCTTATATCATTCATGTTATTTTCTATCATTCATAGTTGTCAGCAATCAACGGTGTATTTCTGTCTGCTTTTCTTACATTTTGTGTTCATATTAAAAACAATCAAGTGCCATCTTAAATCATTCAGCTTATTTTATATCATCCATAGTTGTCAGTAATCAACAGTGTTTTTGTATGCCCCTTTTTTCGAAGAAGAGGGGGTATATTGTTTTTGGCGTGTCTGTCATTGTATTTGTCTGTCTGTCTGTCCCAAAACTTAAACCTTGGTCATAACTTTTGCAATATTGAAGATAGCAACTTGATATTTGGCATGCATGTGTATCTCATGGAGCTGCACATTTTGAGTGGTGAAAGGTCAAGGTCATCATTCAAGGTCAAAGGTCAAATATATGGGTCAAAATTGCTCAAAGGGGGGCATAGTGTTTGACAAACACATCACTTGTTGTCTTCTTTTCTTACATTTAGTGTTCAAATTCAACATTCTCATGTACATCTTATTTTCTTACAGTTTGTGTTCATATTCAACATTATTAAGTACATCTTCTTTTCCTTACATTTTGTGTTCATATTCAACATTATCAAGAACATCTTCTTTTCCTTACAGTTTGTGTTCATATTCAACATCTTCAAGTACCAGCCGTTGAAGTTAGGGCACTACGAGTACCCCGGGTGGGCGGACGGCCTGGGCTGGATACTGGCGCTGTTCCCGTTGATCTGGATCGCATCCTCCATGGTGTGGAAGGTCTGTCAGGTGAAGGACCCCACCATGACCACTCTACAGGTAAGCTTAATGGTAGATGGGACTGCATTTTATTATCCCCCACCAAAAGGCGGAGGGATATAGTTTGGGGTTGTCCGTCCATTCAGAACACTTTTGTGTCTGGAGCTGGAGCTTTATCTCGAAACTGTTGGGACCAATTTGCATCACAAGCTTGGAAAAAGGGAAGATCTGCATTTTATTTTCTGTTGCAAACCCATCACAGGAAAAAAAGAGTTTAAAACATAATTAAGAAAATGCAACCATCTTTAAACAAAACTTAATTTGGTGGGGGATATTAACCATGAATTTGACAGGATTTTTAATTAGCATGGCAGAAATGTTAAACGTTACAAGTAGGTTTTTGATGCCCATAACCACTTAGCTACCCTGCAAGTTATACTTGGAGATCAAACGCAGCATTGATTTCAAGGCTGTATGTCTTAGTTAAAGCGATGTATGAGGGTGTTCAAGGAACTCTAGGCGTGGGTTCAAATACCACTGTATTCATATATTATTTAAATGTAATTTCAGATTAATATGATATGTTAAAGATAAATAAACATTTCAAACAGTAACCAGCAGAAGCCTCTATAGCACATTGGATAGTGCAGTTGACTTGAGAGGCATAGGAACTCTAGGTGTGGGTTCAAATACCACTGTACACTGAAAGCTATTATTTGAATGCAACTTCATTATAATGAAATATCTTCTCTGTGCTTGTAGAAAGCCAAGTTCCTTTTCAAGTTAAATTGTGTGCTCATTTAAACATTAAACATTATGCTAGACAAATACTGTAAAATCTTTATTGTTTGTAGGACATAATTTTCTTTGATTTATTGAGTTAATAGATTCACAAATTTAACACAAACATATTGGAAAATGACCGACTCAAATTCCTTTTTTTTTTTCAAAATCAGAAATCCACAAATGTACGCGTCCACCAAAAAGTTATTTTGTTAAATCAATGAAATTACATGCAGACAAATATTAAGGATGTAACAGTATGTGTGAACTAAATGCAACATGATGAAACATTTTTATGTCTGTTTGTAGAAAGTGCAGTTCCTTTTGAAGCCGTCCCCAGAATGGGGCCCCGCCCACAAAGTGCCGAAGTACGAAGATGTTAACAATGAAATCAACGGCGAAAGGAATATAGAGAACCCAAACTTTAGCAGCAACGATAGCGTTACTCATGCTTGAAAATGAAGAAGGAATTTATCGATGACGGGATCTCGTTTGTTTAAAGCTCAATTTGGTAAAATAGATGGAATGGTTGAGTCATAAGGGAATGGCTTTTTGTGAGAAATAAGTTACATTTTGCAAAATATTGAAACACTTTGGAAGATCTAGTTGAATAAGTACATTTTTTTTATTTGTTTGGTCAATTTTTTAGATTTCTAATATATTGCAAAATGTAGAAAGTACATAAAAATGCTTTTTCTAAAATAAATTAAAATTTGTCCATGGTACATTTGATGTATTGATAAAGAAATGTGTTATTCCATCAGTAAGTGTACATCATCTTTTGTGTCAAATGGAAGTCATTTAAGTAAAGATCTTACGTGACAAACATTTTAAACTAATTACAATATAAACCAAAAGACTGATCGTAGGTTAGCCCGTATTCCAAAAGTAACAGTCAATACATGTTAAACGGATGAGTGACTGGTTTAGACAACAGGTAAAGGATGATAAAGTGATTTATACTAATTGTGATTAATAAGTATTTATCTCTATTACCAACTTCAGCTTTAAACAATGAAATGGTACATCATGCGGTGATGTGGTCAAGCACTCCCCTCACCACGATAAGACCTCTCTAGCTATGACCACTGTAACAGGCCGAGTGCAAAAAGCAGAGAATTGCGTTGAGTATATACGTGGCACAAACATATGCCACAATTCACTCTGCCCTGTGCCTGCACTGTAGGGTCAGGTTGTCTCAGATGGAAGAGAAATGTTTCTGATGGAATGTAAGATAATTGAATGGTAACTGTTTTTGTTGTTTGCACAGAGCAACAATCAAGTTGTTGTTTGCATTTAGCAGCTTTCTGCATTGTTCCGAGGAAACTAACTGGGGCATTTATGATGAAACATACATGTTGCACAAATAATCCGAAGTGAAAATCAAGTTTTGTTCTAAGTAGTTCCAATCTTAGGTATAAATCTGCTTGTGTGAAGTGAAAACCTGTGCAGCATTTAGATACAAGTAATTGTATGCAGGTATTTTGTCTTTATTAAGGATAAATTTCAGATATATACAAGCATTCCTATAGTTGTGAATCTTGTCCTAAAAAAATATTCCACATTTAAAAAAAAACTGGCATGATGTATATTATAACTTGTATGCATTTCAGGAGTTGAATCCTATATTTCAAAACTGGCATATGTTTCAAAACTGATATATTATAAAACTGGTATATGTTTCAAAACTGTTATATGTGTTTATACTGTTATGATGTATTTCAAAACTGGTATGTATTTCAAAACTGTTTGAGGAATCTGGTTGTACAGTAATTGTTTTCTTTAAGTTCTCTGAATGTATGATACTGTTATGATTTATTCTCTGCTTGTAATGAAGTCATGTGATCATTATATTGGCTAAATGGTTCAATCGTAATGATTTCACAAATGCCAATAGTGATTTTGTTAATGCTTTTCTTTGGGTTAAAGGATAATATCAGTGATTTATAAACGATAATTCACTGTTTCAAACTGTGAAAAAAACAGTGACAATAAATGTTTTATTATGAAATGATATCTTTTTTGAGGATGAAGTTTTGAAGTTAAGCATAATTCTCTAGTTTTACTCATTTAAAATGAAAATAATTTGTGGAAAAGCATTAAATGAAAAGAAAATTTGTTGGTTTTTTGTACATTATTAATTTTTATTCACTCATGATCATAGAAAATAAATATTTTCCATTGTGGCTGCGCCGTTTGTTAAAATATTATTTTGTCTGATTCACTCGTGAATTTAAATTGATACTCATTCGAAACCAACAAATTTTCTCTAAATTGGCGGGGGTTTTAGATAAATGTTCAGAAGGGTCAAGTTTTTGAATGTTCACAACAGCCATGTGTTTAGGTCATTCAGTTTCTGATGAATTGTTGTCTAAGTGTTCAAGTCTTGGGTATGTAGTTTTGGTAATTGACTCATTGGAAAAACTAGGTGCTTAATTAAGAAATAACAGTATTACTGGAATTATATTATATGGGCCTTTACGTCTTTGTATGTTGAAAAGATAGAAGTATTTATGCATTTGAATTATTTGCCTTATACTAGTTTGGTCTCTTATTTACAGCTCTGAGTGTTGTTGTTTGCTGTCTTCAATGTTAATCAAGCACATTGCTTGGAAATTATACATAAGGCGGAATTATGAACCTTTTTTGTCAGATGCATTTGCATGTATATGCAGATACCCGTTTTTGGCATTATGTTGATCAGTTATAGTAGACACTACTTTATTTTGTTTTGTTGTCGTTCTGGTTAATATTTTATATATGTTGATGCTAACTGATGCCGAGAAGACATGCACTATGAACAAATGTGTTAAAAATCATGAAAGAAGTTTATTGTTAAGGTTTAGTTGTTTGATCCACATCTGCATCAGCGAAACCCTTATTTGCTACTGTACAACTCTGTGATGTCATATAATAAACATTTTCTGTGAATTGCTTTAACACAGATATTTGAAAGTGCATAACAAAACATTATTATACCCCCATTACCATTGGTAATGGGGGCTATATAGGAGTCACTTTGTCGGTCTGTCTGTCGGTCAGTCGGTCGGTCTGTCCCGCTTGTCCGGGCCATAACTATGTCATCTCTCAAGGGATTTTGAAATCATTTGGCACATATGTTCACCATCATTGGACGGTGTGTCGCGCGAAAGAATTACGTCAATATCTCCAAGGTCAAGGTCACACTTTGAGGTCAAAGGTCAAAAATGGCCATAAATGAGCTTGTCCGGGCCATAACTATGTCGTTCATCAAGGGATTTTGAAATCATTTGGCACATATGTTCACCATCATTGGACGGTGTGTCGCGCGAAAGAATTACGTCAATATCTCCAAGGTCAAGGTCACACTTTGAGGTCAAAGGTCAAAAATGGCCATAAATGAGCTTGTCCGGGCCATAACTATGTCGTTCATCAAGGGATTTTGAAATCATTTGGCACATATGTTCACCATCATTGGACGGTGTGTCGCGCGAAAGAATTACGTCAATATCTCCAAGGTCAAGGTCACACTTTGAGGTCAAAGGTCAAAAATGGCCATAAATGAGCTTGTCCGGGCCATAACTATGTCGTTCATCAAGGGATTTTGAAATCATTTGGCACATATGTTCACCATCATTGGACGGTGTGTCGCGCGAAAGAATTACGTCAATATCTCCAAGGTCAAGGTCACACTTTGAGGTCAAAGGTCAAAAATGGCCATAAATGAGCTTGTCCGGGCCATAACTATGTCGTTCATCAAGGGATTTTGAAATCATTTGGCACATATGTTCACCATCATTGGACGGTGTGTCGCGCGAAAGAATTACGTCAATATCTCCAAGGTCAAGGTCACACTTTGAGGTCAAAGGTCAAAAATGGCCATAAATGAGCTTGTCCGGGCCATAACTATGTCGTTCATCAAGGGATTTTGAAATCATTTGGCACATATGTTCACCATCATTGGACGGTGTGTCGCGCGAAAGAATTACGTCAATATCTCCAAGGTCAAGGTCACACTTTGAGGTCAAAGGTCAAAAATGGCCATAAATGAGCTTGTCCGGGCCATAACTATGTCGTTCATCAAGGGATTTTGAAATCATTTGGCACATATGTTCACCATCATTGGACGGTGTGTCGCGCGAAAGAATTACGTCAATATCTCCAAGGTCAAGGTCACACTTTGAGGTCAAAGGTCAAAAATGGCCATAAATGAGCTTGTCCGGGCCATAACTATGTCGTTCATCAAGGGATTTTGAAATCATTTGGCACATATGTTCACCATCATTGGACGGTGTGTCGCGCGAAAGAATTACGTCAATATCTCCAAGGTCAAGGTCACACTTTGAGGTCAAAGGTCAAAAATGGCCATAAATGAGCTTGTCCGGGCCATAACTATGTCGTTCATCAAGGGATTTTGAAATCATTTGGCACATATGTTCACCATCATTGGACGGTGTGTCGCGCGAAAGAATTACGTCAATATCTCCAAGGTCAAGGTCACACTTTGAGGTCAAAGGTCAAAAATGGCCATAAATGAGCTTGTCCGGGCCATAACTATGTCGTTCATCAAGGGATTTTGAAATCATTTGGCACATATGTTCACCATCATTGGACGGTGTGTCGCGCGAAAGAATTACGTCAATATCTCCAAGGTCAAGGTCACACTTTGAGGTCAAAGGTCAAAAATGGCCATAAATGAGCTTGTCCGGGCCATAACTATGTCGTTCATCAAGGGATTTTGAAATCATTTGGCACATATGTTCACCATCATTGGACGGTGTGTCGCGCGAAAGAATTACGTCAATATCTCCAAGGTCAAGGTCACACTTTGAGGTCAAAGGTCAAAAATGGCCATAAATGAGCTTGTCCGGGCCATAACTATGTCGTTCATCAAGGGATTTTGAAATCATTTGGCACATATGTTCACCATCATTGGACGGTGTGTCGCGCGAAAGAATTACGTCAATATCTCCAAGGTCAAGGTCACACTTTGAGGTCAAAGGTCAAAAATGGCCATAAATGAGCTTGTCCGGGCCATAACTATGTCGTTCATCAAGGGATTTTGAAATCATTTGGCACATATGTTCACCATCATTGGACGGTGTGTCGCGCGAAAGAATTACGTCAATATCTCCAAGGTCAAGGTCACACTTTGAGGTCAAAGGTCAAAAATGGCCATAAATGAGCTTGTCCGGGCCATAACTATGTCGTTCATCAAGGGATTTTGAAATCATTTGGCACATATGTTCACCATCATTGGACGGTGTGTCGCGCGAAAGAATTACGTCAATATCTCCAAGGTCAAGGTCACACTTTGAGGTCAAAGGTCAAAAATGGCCATAAATGAGCTTGTCCGGGCCATAACTATGTCGTTCATCAAGGGATTTTGAAATCATTTGGCACATATGTTCACCATCATTGGACGGTGTGTCGCGCGAAAGAATTACGTCAATATCTCCAAGGTCAAGGTCACACTTTGAGGTCAAAGGTCAAAAATGGCCATAAATGAGCTTGTCCGGGCCATAACTATGTCGTTCATCNCATTTAACCCTTTGCATGCTGGGAAATTTGTCATCTGCTAAAATGTCGTCTGCTGAATTTCTAAAATTAGCATTTTCTTTGATTTTTTTCAAAGAACACTATCAGAATAGCAAACAGTTTGGATCCTGATGAGACGCCACGTTCTGTGGCGTCTCATCTGGATCCAAACTGTTTGCAAAGGCCTTCAAAATCCGGTTCCAGCGCTCAAAGGGTTATTGTGATCTTTGTTATAGCCTTTTGTCTGTCATCCATCCATCCTGTGTCTTTAACATTAACCTTATGAACATTCAGAAGCCACTTTGTTTTCAATCTTCATGAAACTTGGTTAAAACATTTGTCGCAAAGATATCTCGGCCGAGGTTGAAATTGGTCAATTTGGTTCAAACATAATGTTACTTGAGAATATGAAGTCCATGTTTGAATCTGGATAATGTGGGGTCAAAAAGTAGATCAATAGGTTAGTCCTCAACAATTGGCGTCCATGAACTTTGGTGAGCACTTAAGGGCCATCATTGACGTTTGTTATTTGCTCTTGAATGTATTTTTGAAGGCTAGCATATCAGGTTTATTTCTAAATTGGTGAATTGTGTTATTTTCTGTTTATAACCTTTAGTATACTTAGAGTGTAAAGGGTGATATAGGCATCATCATGTAGTTGGTTGACATCCAAGTGTATCCCCCCACATTTCCACTTAAAAGTCATTTAAATGTCTATTTAAGAAATAATATAAACATTTTCATCTCCAGATACAAAACATATTAACCAGCATGTGAACTTGTGTGTTTTCGTATTCTGGTTCAGTTTTTCTACTTGAATGTAATGTGGGGACATTATTGTCCTACGGACTCATCTAGTTTCTGTGGGATTGTCAAGTGGTTTGATTGCATTGCGATGATGTTGAGTTTATGCAGCATGCACCATTCTATTGGGTATTCATCTCTTATTTGTTAGTTGTAGTTGTAGATCTGTAGTTTGCTTTAGCTTGAATCTCTGCAGTGATTGTTTGAGCTGCGGTTTTCAGTGTTTTCCCTTTTGTTTTCACTTTTTTTGTTATTAAAGCGGGACTGTACGATTTTTACATGTGTTAAATTTTAATATATTGATTAAATTATGTTACGATGACTCAAAATAGGCAATAAAAAATATACTTTGAAGACGAATTTCATAAAATGCAGCAAAGACAAGTTAGCGCTGGTTAAAGCCGATGCCGACACTTTCACTCGTATTTGTAAGGAAACAAAATTGTGTCTTTGTGTCGTATGAACGAATCTGCACTAAAACTAAATTTAGATTCACATTGTACATGCATGATATATATGCTGGCTTATTTGGCTTCCAGCCATTTAAGCTTTCAGATTTAAATATCTGGCTTATTTCGCATTTTTCGACACATGTTCTTCTTAACTTTTATTTTAATTTATATTGAAATATATGTATACTAATTTTTAATACATTTAAAAAAAATTCATAAATATTTGACAAAATCGTACAGTCTCTCTTTAAGACTGAATTCGAGAATGAAAAATATTTAGATTGCATCAATACTGAAAATCACAAACAAAATTTATCAAGATTTAGACTTAGCGCCCATAAACTTGAACTAGAAACTGGTAGATATAATTACATTCCAAGAGACCAACGAACATGTAGACTATGTAACTCAA
>VMBQ01006607.1:9441-25586 GCA_007657795.1 Dreissena rostriformis | reverse complement strand
TTAAAGCGGGACTGTACGATTTTTACATGTGTTAAATTTTAATATATTGATTAAATTATGTTACGATGACTCAAAATAGGCAATAAAAATTATACTTTGAAGACGAATTTCATAAAATGCAGCAAAGACAAGTTAGCGCTGGTTAAAGCCGATGCCGACACTTTTACTCGTATTTGTAAGGAAACAAAATTGTGTCTTTGTGTCGTATGAACGAATCTGCACTAAAACTAAATTTAGATTCACATTGTACATGTATTATATATATGCTGGCTTATTTGACTTCCAGTCATTTAAGCTTTCAGATTTAAATATCTGGCTTATTTCGCATTTTTCGACACATGTTCTTCTTAACTTTTATTTTAATTTATATTGAAATATATGTATACTAATTTTTAACACATTTAAAAAAAAATCATAAATATTTGACAAAATCGTACAGTCCCGCTTTAACCTATCACTTATTTTCTTTAAAACATACAGGAATACTAATAATAGTTTTCTTTACAATTATTTTATGTATGCACACCTCAATGGAAATGAAAACATTTAGAATAGTGGAATAGTAAACCATGGGGTTGAGATTTTAGCCCTATCCTATCATATGTACATGAATTCACTTACTGACAATATATGTATATAGCAGATGTAACGGTGTTGGCTTTGTTCTTATTCCCAATCCAAACAATTCAGCTGTCAGGAAAACATCCCTGAAAAATATCAGAAGAAAGTGTTGTATGCAACCATTAATAGTACGGACATGACTTGAAAAATTACACGCTTGAATTGTTTCATTTATGCTCTTCAGTTTTTTCACAAGTGTTTAATGATGTAGAATGTATTTCAGTGCATTTCACTTCATTGATCCAACTTGATTTCATGAGGACACTTAATACAATTTTATCTACACATTAAACAGATGCAAAGGTATGATATTAATTATATAAATCAATAAATAACAGACAATCTTGACTTTCTTTTACAATAAATAGGTGCATAAATTATGTAAATAGGTAATTGGCTTTTTACAATCCATAAGTACAACCGGACAAAAACATGCTTTACAAAATATAGTATACGCAAATGCATCAACTTAATTTTCTTCCTACTATACATTGATCCAAATTGACAAAGTTATTGGACATGCTACAATACACATACAAGTTGACACAGTTAATGGGCATTTTACAATACATAAATACACATTTACAAAGGTATTGGACATTCTACAATACAAAGATTCAAATTGACAAAGGTGTTTGATATGTGTCAATACAAATTTACAAAGGTATTGGGCATTTTACAATACATAGATACCCATTTTCAAAGTTATTTGATGTTCTAAAATACAAAGAAACAAATGTACAATGGTATAGGACATTCTACAATACATAGCTACAAGTTGACACAGGAATTTTTATTGGACATTCTACAAAACAAATTGACACATGAATAGGAATTCTACAATACACACATACAAATTGACAAATGTATAGGACATTCTACAATACACATATGCACATTGACAAAGGTATGGGACATTCTACAATACACATATACAAATTGACACAGGTATTGGATATTTTACAATACACATTTACAAATTGACAAATGTATAGGGCATTCTTCAATACACATATACAAATTGATAAAGGTATGGGACATTCTACAATACACATATACAAATTGACAAAGGTATAGAGCATTCTACAATACATAGATACACATTGACAAAGGTATTGAACATTCTACAATACAAAAATACAAATTGACAATAGTATTTAACATTCTACAAAACATAGATACACATTGACAAAGGTTTTAGACATTCTACAATACACATATACACAAATTGTCAAAGGTATTTGACATTCTGCAATACATAGAAACAAATTGACAACACTATTGTACATTCTACAATACACAGATATAAAGTTTTTGGAAAATCTACAATACACAAAATTGACAAAGGTACTGGACATTCTTCAATACATAGATACAAAATTGACAATGCACCGGATGTTCTACAATTCATAGATATAAATTGACAAAGGTATTGGGCATTTTACAAAACATGTATACTAATTGACAAATGTATTTGACATTCTCAATACACAGATACAAATTGACAAAGGCACTGGATGTTCTAATATTCACAGATACAAGTTGACAAAGGTATTGGACATTTTACAATATATAGATACAAATTGACAAAGGTATTGAACATTCTACAATACATAGATACAAATTGACTATGGTATTGAACCGTCTACAATACATAGATACAAATTGACAAAGGTATTTGGCATTTTACAAAACATATATACTAATTGACAAATGTATTTGACATTCTTCAATATACAGATACAAATTGACAAAGGTACTGGATGTTCTACAATTCACAGATACAAGTTGACAAAGGTATTGGGCATTTTACAATACATAGACACAAATTGACAAAGGTATTGAACATTCTACAATACAAAGATACAAATTGTCAAAGGTATTGAACATTCTACAATACAAAGATACAAATTGACAAAGGTATTGAACATTCTACAATACATAGACACAAATTGACAAAGGTATTGAACATTCTACAATACAAAGATACAAATTGTCAAAGGTATTGAACATTCTACAATACAAAGATACAAATTGACAAAGGTATTGAACATTCTACAATACAAAGTTACAAATTGACAAAGGTATTGTACATTCTACAATACAAAGATACAAATTGACAAAGGTATTGAACATTCTACAATACATAGTTACAAATTTACAAAGGTATTGGGCAGTCTACAATACATATATACAAATTGACAAAAGTATTGGACATTCTGCAATACAGAAATACACATTGACAAAGGTTTTGTAATTCAACAATACAAAGATACAAATTAACAAAGGTATCGGACATTCTACAATACACAGATACAAATTGACAAAGGTATTGGACATTTTACAATACAATTATAAAAATTGACAAAGGTAGTGGACGTTCTACAATTCATTTATAAACATTGACACAGGTATTGGGCATTCTACAATACATTGATACAATTTGACAAAGGAATTGGGCAGTCTACAATACATAGATACAAATTGACAAAGGTATTGGACATTTGACAATACATTGATAAACATTGACACAGGTATCGGGCATTCTACAATACATTGATACAAATTGAAAAAGGAATTGGGCAGTCTTCAATACATAGATAAAAAAATTGACAAAGGTATTGGACACTCTGCTATACATATATACAAATTTACAAAGGTACTGGGCATTCTACAATATATAGTTACACATTGACAAAGGAATTGCATGTGCATTCTACAATACATATATACTAATTGACAAAGGTATCGGATATTCTCAAATACACAAATGTAAATTGACAGGTATTTGACATTTTATAATACTTAGAGCCATTCTACAATACACATATACAAATTGACAAATGTATTGGCCATTCTACAATACACATATACAAATTGACAAATGTATTGGCCATTCTACAATACACATATACAAATTACAATGCTGTTGGACATTCTGCAATACGCAGATACAAATTGACAACGGTATTTTGCTGCATACGAATTTGAGATATAAATGGATAATTGTATTTTGCTTATACAATACAACGATGTTAATTGACAAACGTATTTTACTTTCTACAATAGACAAAGATATTTTGCATTTAAAATGCATGGCTACAAATTGTCAAAGGTATTTTGCGTTTTACAATGCATGGATATAAATGGACAAAGGTATTTTGCTTTTTACAATGCGTGGATACAAATGTACAAAGTTATTTTGCGTTTTACAATACATGGATACAAATGTACACAGGTATTTTGCTTTCTACAATGCAAAGGAACAAATGCAAGAATAACTTGCTTCATAATATACAGTGTATACAAATGTGCGAAGGTAATTAACCTTCTACAATACATAGATACAAATTGACAAAAGTTATTTTATTTGTACAATGCATAGCTGTAAAAGGACAGCGGTATTTTGTTAAAATAAAAAAAGGTGGGGGCATCAGTGAGGACGGTAATTTGCAAACACATCAACACTATTTGATGCAATTTTACCATGCTAATTTCAATCTAAAATCAATGAATGCTAATGAAAAATGGATGCTAACGCCAACGGATACTGGTAATGTGCTTTAACAATTACACTAAGCACGTGTTGAATGGCCAGAGACATATGCACAAAAAACAACAGATGAATAATTACAATAGTTTTGCCTCATACATTACCTTAATGCAAGCGGATCAAGGATTCCCTCCCAGATCGGCGCTCTTGAGATAGGTTGTTGACCACTTTTGCTCCGAGAAGGCTAAATCCAGTTTCTCTGGTAACAAATGACCAAAAAATGTATGTTTTTATATAAAATAAGGCTGATTTTTGCAGACGCCATGTCCCAATAGTAGTCTAGACAGGAGTGTTGGGACACAGTCTATGTCATGAGACACAGTCTGTGTCCTAACAGTATGCAGCTTCGTCACAGAGGTGGTTTCACATAAACATCAAACAAAATACAAACATTCGAACGTATCCGTAAAATAGTTTCGGATGTAATATAGCAGGGGAGATCACTGTGAGCAGTTTTTCTATACAGTTTCGGACAGTTACACATCTTGGATACTAAATTTAACGTTCACAGCCGGTGCGGTTCACGATAGGTCAAAGATTGCTGACCGAAAAGTGGACTTAGTGGTCGATGCATCGTTTCCAAACGTAATTATTTCGATATTCTTTAACTCTATTATAAGTGTAATGTCCGTACGATATCTTTTCGACAATCGAAGACTTGTTTTCGAGCTTGCACGAGTCTGAATCGAGTTTGTTAGACTCTTGACGACATGTGCATGAACAGATGTCGTAGTTAACTTAGATAAGTCTCACAAACTCGCAGCAAACTCAGCGGTATTTTAAAGAACAATACAATTCGCTGAAACGCTACGACACAGAAATACATGCATGTGCGAAGGGCGAGATTCCTTCGATATATTCTCATAGTGTGCACTATAAAACGTGGCCGAAATTTTAAACGTTTGAAAAACAAATTAGCCTCTCCTTTGCGAGTTGTGGCGATATACGAACAAAAAAGAAGACATCACCGCAACAAATAACGAAATATGTATTTGATCTTCTCGCGACACTAACGTGGCAAAATGCGAATTGTGAACGATCTGTGTATAATATCTATTCGTGAACGCGACGAAGTGGTAGTTGTGAACGATCTGTGTATAATATCTTCTCATGAACGCGACGAAAGGGCAGTTATGAACGATCTGCGTATAATATCTACATGTAGTCATGAACGCGACGAAATGGCAGTTTTGAACATCTTTGTATAATATCTACTTATCTACTTATGAGCTCGACGAAAGGGCCGGCAGTTTCGAAGAAAGGCAGTTGTGAACAATCTGTTTATAATATCCACTTATGAATGCGACGAAAGGGCAGTTGTATGCGATCTGTGTATAATATCTTCTCGTGAACGCGACGAAATTGCAGTTGTGAACGATCTGTGTTTAATTTCTACTCGTGATCGCGACGAAATGACAGTTGTGAACGATATGTGTATAATATCTACTCGTGATCGAACGCGACGAAATGGCAGTGGTGAACGATATCTGTATACTATCTACTCATGAACGAGACGAAATGGCAGTTGTTAACGATCTTTATATTAATATCTACTCATCAACGCGACGAAAAAGCAGTTGTGAACGATCTGTGTATAATATATTCTCATAAACGCGTCGAAAGGGCAGTTCTGAACGATCTCTGTATAATATCTACTCATGAACGCGACGGTATGGCAGTTGTGAACGATCGTTGTCTAATATCTACCCATGACCGCGACGAAATGGGAGTTGTAAACGATCTGTGTATAATATCTACTCATGAACCCGAAAAAAAACGAGTTTTGAACGATCTGTGTATAATATCAACTCATGAACGCGACGAAAGGGCAGTTGTGAACTATCTGTGTATAATATCTACTCCTGAACGCGACGAAAGGGAAGGTGTGAACGATCTGTGTATACTATATACTCATGAACGCGACGAAAGGGCGGTTATGAAATATCATTGTATAATATCTACTCGTGAACGCGACGAAAAGGAAGTTGTGAACAATTTGTGTATAATATCTACTTATGAACGCGACGAAATGGGAGTTGTAAACGATCTGTGTATCATATCTACTCATGAACGCGAGAAAATCGAGTTGTGAACGATCTGTGTATAATATCTACTCATGAACGCGACGAAATTGCAGTTATGAACGATCTTTGTGTAATATATACTCCTGAACGCGACGAAAGGGCAATTTTGAACGATCTTTGTATAATATCTACTCATGAACGCGACGAAAGGGCAGTTTTGAGCGATCTTTCTATAATATCTACTCATGAACGCGACGAAATGGCAGTTGTGAACGATCTTTGAATAATATCTACTCGAGAAAGCGACGAAATGGCAGTTGTGAACGATCTTTTTATAATATCTACTCGTGAACGCGACGAAAGAGCAATTGTGAATGATGTTTGTAAAATATGTACGCATGAATTAACGCGAGGAAAGGGCAGTTGTTAACGATCTTTGTATAATACCTACTCATGAACGCGCCGAAAGGGCAGTTTTGAACGATCTTTGTATAATATCTTCTCATGAACGCGACAAAATGGCCGATGTGAACGATCTTTGTATAATATCTGCTCATGAGCGCGACGAAATGGTAGTTGTGAACGATCATTGTATTCTTTCTTCTCATGAGCGCGACGAAATGGCAGTTGTAAACGATCATTGAATAATATCTACTCATGAACGCAACGAAAGGGCAGCTGTGAACGATCTGTGTATAATATCAACTCGTGAACACGACAAAATGGCAGTGGTGAACGATCTTTGTATAATATCTACGTGTGAACGCGACGAAATGGCAGTGGTGAACGATCTTTGTATAATATCTACGTGTGAACGCGACGAAATGGCAGTTGTGAACGATTTTAGTATAATATGTACTCATGAACGCGAGGAAATGGCAGTTGTAAACGATCTGTGTATAATATCTACTCATGAACTCAGCGAAATGGCAGTTGTGAACGATCTGTGTATAATATCTACTCATGAACGCGACGAAAGGGCAGTTGTGAACGATCGTTGTTTAATATCTACCCATGACCGCGACGAAATGGGAGTTGTGAACGATCTGTGTATAATATCTACTCATGAACGCGACAAAAACGAGTTTTGAACGATCTGCGTATAATATCAACTCATGAACGCGACGAAAGGGCACGTGTGAACTATCTGTGTATAATATCTACTCCTGAACACGACGAAAGGGAAGGTGTGAACGATCTGTGTATACTATCTACTCATGAACGCGACGAAAGGGCAGTTATGAAAGATTATTTTATAATATGTACTCGTGAACGCGACGAAAGGCAGTTGTGAACAATCCGTGTATAATATCTACTCATAAACGCGACGAAAGGGCAGTTTTGAACGATCTTTGTATAATATATACTCGTGAACGCGACGAAATGGCAGTTTTGAACGAGCTTTGTAAAATATCTACCCATGAACGCGAGGAAAGGGCAGTTCTGAACGATTTTTGTATAATATTTACTCATGAACGCGACGAAAGGGCAGTTTTTAACGATCTTTTTATATTATCTACTCGTGAACGCGAAGAAATGGCAGTTGTGAACGATCTTTGTATAATATCTTCTCGTGAACGCGACAAAATTGCAGTTGTAACGATCTTTGTATAATATCTTCTCGTGAACGCGACGAAATGGCAGTTATTAACGATCTTTGTATAATATACACTCATGAACGCGACGAAATTGCAGTTGTGAATAATTTTCGTATAATATCTACTCGTGAACGCGACGAAAGGGCAGTTTTGAACGATCTTTGTAAAATATCCACACATGAATGCGAGGAAAGGGCAGTTGTGAACGAGCTTTGTATAATAACTACTCATGAACGCGGCGAAAGGGCAGTTTTAAACGATCTTTGTATAATATCCACGCATTGAGGCGACGAAATGGCATTTGTGAACGATCTTTGTATAATATCTGCTCATCAGCGCGACGAAATGGCAGTTGTGAACGATCTTCGTATAATATCTACTCATGAACGCGACGAAATGGCAGTTTTGGACGATCTTTATATAATATCTACTCATGAGAGCGACGAAAGGGCATTTTTGAACGATCCTTGAATAATATCTACTCATGAACGCGACGAAAGGGCAGTTATGAACGATCTGTGTATAATATCTACTCGTGAACGCGACGAAATGGCAGTTGTGAACGATCTTTGTATAATATCTACTTGTGAACGCGATGAAATGGCAGTGGTGAACGATCTGTGTATAATATCTACTCATGAGCGCGATAAAATTGCAGTTGTGAACAATCTTTGTATAATATCTGCTCTTGAGCGCGATGAAATGGCAGTTTTGAACGATCATTGTATAATATCTACTCATGAACGCGACGAAAGGGCAGATGTGAACGATCTGTGTATAATATCTACTCATGAACGCGACGAAAGGGCAGGTTTCATCGCTCTTTGTATAAAATCTACTCGTGAACGTGACGAAATTGCAGTTGGGAACGATCTGTGTATAATATCTACTCGTGGACGCGAGGAAAGGGCAGTTGTGAACGATCTGTGTATAATATCTACTCGTGAATGCGACGAAATGGCAGTTGTGAACGATCTTTGTAAAATATCTACTCGTAAACGCGACGAAATGGCAGTTGTGAACGATCTGTGTATAATATCTACTCTTGAACGCAACGAAAGGGCAGTTGTGAACGATCATTGTATAATATCTACTCATGAACGCGACGAAAGGGCAGTTATGAACGATCTGTGTATACTATCTACTCATGAAAAAGACGAAATGGCAGTTGTGAACGATCTTTGTATAATATCTACTCGAGAACGCGACGAAAGGGCAGTTATGAACGATCTTTGTATAATATATACTCATGAACGCGACAAAATGACAATTTTGAAAGATCTTTGTAAAATATCTACTCGTGAACGCGACGAAAGGGCAATTTGTAACGATCTTTGTATAATATCTACTCGTGAACGCGAAGAAAGGGCAATTGTGAACGATCTTTGTATAATATCTACTCATGAACGCGACGAAAGGGCAGTTTTAAACGATCTTTGTATAATATCTACGCATGAACGCCACGAAATGGCAATTGCGAATGATGTTTGTAAAATATCTACTTGTGAAGGGCAATTTTTAACGATCTTTGTATAATATCTACTCGTGAACGCGAGGAAAAGGCAGTTGTGAACGATCTTTGTATAATATCTACTCATGAACTCGACGAAAGGGCAGTTGTTAACGATCTTCGTATAAAATCTACTCATGTACGCGACGAAATGACGTTTTTTGGACGATCTTTGTATAATATCTACTCTTGATCGCGACGCAAGTGCAGTTTTGAACGATCTTTGAATAATATCTACTCGTGAACGCGACGAAATGGCAGTTGTGAACGCTCTTTGTATAATGTCTACTCGTGAACGCGACGAAATAGCAGTGGTGAACGATCTGTGTATAATATCTACTCATGAGCGCGACGAAATTGCAGTTGTGAACAATCTTTGTATAATATCTGCTCTTGAGCGCGACGAAATGGCAGTTGTGAACGATCATTGTATAATATCTACTCATGAACGCGACGAAATGGCAGTGGTGAACGATCTGTGTATTATATCTACTCGTGAAAAAGACAAAATGGCAGTTGTGAACGATCTTTGTATAATATCTACTCGTGAACGCGACAAAAGGGGAGTTATGAACGATCTGTGTATAATATCTACTCATGAACGCGACGAAATGACAGTTTTTGACGATGTTTGTATAATATCTACTCATCTCATGAACGGGACGGGCTGGCAGTTGTGACCGATCATTGCATTATATCTACTCATGAACGCGACGAAAGGGCAGTTGTGAACGACCTTTGTATAATATCTACTCATGAACTCGACGAATGGCAGTTGTGAACAATCTGTGTATAATATTTATTCGTGAACGCGACGAAATGGCAGTTATTGACGATGTTTGTATAATATCTACTCATGAACGGGACGGGATGGCAGTTGTGACCGATCATTGTATTATATCTACTCATGAACGCGACGAAAGGGCAGATTTGAGCGATCTGTGTATAATATCTACTCGTGAAAGGGCAGTTGTGAACGATCTTTTTATAATATGTTCTCATGAATTCGACGAAATTGCAGTTGTGGACGATCTGTGTATACTATCTACTCATAAACTCGACGAAATTGCAGTTGTGAACGATCTGTGTATAATATCTACTTATGAACGCGACGAAATGGCAGTTGTGAACGATCTGTGTATAATACATACTCATGAACGCGACGAAATGGCAGTTGTGAACGATAATTGTATAATACTTACTCATGAACGCGACGAAATGGCAGTTGTGAACGATCTGTGTATAATATCTACTCGTGAACGCGACGAATGGCAGTTGTGAACGATCTGTGTATAATATCTACTCATGAACGCGACGAAAGGGCAGTTGGGAACGATCTTTGTATAATATCTATTCGTGAACACGACTAAAAGGGCAGTTGTGAACAATCTGTGTATAATGTCTGCTCTTGAGCGCGACGAAATGGCAGTTTTGAACGATCTTGGTATAATATCTACTCATGAACGCGACGAAAGGGCAGTTGTGAACGATCTTTGTATAATATATATTCGTGAACACGACGAAAGGGCAGTTGTGAACAATCTGTGTATACTATCTACTCATGAACGCGACGAAAGGGCAGTTGTGAACGATCTTTGTATACTATCTTCTCATGAACGCGACGAAATGGCAGTTTGGTAACGATCTGTGTATACTATTTAGTATTTATTCGTGAACGCGACATGCGTGAATTTGCGGCGAGTTGAATCTCGGCAGCATATATAGGCGTATTTACGTATTAGTTGTTACACTTCTATTAAACTGTGGCAAATTTAAGCAAGAGTTCTGGCCATTTGTGACTAGCAACAATTTCCCTGTTGTCGTGCAAATATAGTAAGCATGTCATTCTGTGTCGCTATGATGGCTGCTCGTGTGTTCTTCTGTCAAGCGTTCTTTTGTTTTTGTCGTAGCGGTTCGACGGCATTCCGCTGAGTTTGCTGCGAGTGTGTGAGAATCTCCTACGAGATCCGTTCGTGTAATAACTCCACAAGCCGTACAGAATCGTGCACGCTCGTACAACAAAAGTGCAAATATTGTGCGAATATGTCTGCTGGAGCAACACGTTTTCTTGAATAAAAAACAACGAACATCAAGTAGGAAATGACTTAAAGTATTGCGAAAAGGTTCACGAGAAACAAATTTGGCATTTTTTGAAGATGTTAATGGAAACAAACAATTTATTGTGTTTGGCCTGATGGTAGTAACACTGAAAATATGAGATCTTTATTCCAGGAACATGTCTTCTAAAAAAAACTGTTCAACATATTTGCACAATACAAAACAGGTTTAAAAGAATAATAAATTATATTCATTAACATAATAATTCGATAACTGAGGGACAGGAATTGCATTGAAGTGTTATTTGCATACGTGTATTTCAAACGAACTATTAACTTAAGGACAACACATATGATTAACATCATTTTTTTTTTAAACATCAAAATTAAGTCGTTACTTTAACCGGCTGTAAGATCTTCGATAACACGTATGAGGTATCGGTATATCTGTTCAAACACATTCTGGTCGTAAATAAGGATTAAAAATCGATTAGTCAAAAAGCTTATGAAATTAAGATAGATCAGAACAGTGATTTCTAAGAAGTGGCGATGTTACTTAAAGCGGGACTGTACGATTTTTACATGTGTTAAATTTTAATATATTGATTAAATTATGTTACGATGACTCAAAATAGGCAATAAAAAATATACTTTGAAGACGAATTTCATAAAATGCAGCAAAGACAAGTTAGCGCTGGTTAAAGCCGATGCCGACACTTTCACTCGTATTTGTAAGGAAACAAAATTGTGTCTTTGTGTCGTATGAACGAATCTGCACTAAAACTAAATTTAGATTCACATTGTACATGTATTATATATATGCTGGCTTATTTGACTTCCAGTCATTTAAGCTTTCAGATTTAAATATCTGGCTTATTTCGCATTTTTCGACACATGTTCTTCTTAACTTTTATTTTAATTTATATTGAAATATATGTATACTAATTTTTAACACATTTAAAAAAAAATCATAAATATTTGACAAAATCGTACAGTCCCGCTTTAACAAATCAAGTGATAAAAGGTTATAAAAACATTTAAACTTGTATTTAAGCGTCATAGACGAGCTGAAGTTTAATGCCGAGTACCAATACAATATTTATCTTACAAAGACATGTTGTTTAACGTCGCAGGATGCTGACGCTGAACTAATTTACTGCTGCTGCTACTACTGCTGCTGCTGCTGCTGCTGCTGCTTCCCACTCTTTTTAGAAATATGCATGTTTCATAACAAAGAATATACCCAATACTATAATAATAATACAAATATTATTATGTCTATCACTATTATCATCCTAATCTTCACCGTTCAATGCATCGCAGTCATTCGAAAAGTTACTTGTACCAGGCATGGAAAAGAAGCGTATTTGTATGTTCAAACTTAAAATTTACGGGTGTGTCTGGGTTGCCGTCTAGAACAGATCTTGTTATGTTTGAATTTTCAAGTTAGAGGTTGAGGAACGGTAAAACATGCATACATTATCAATTAAGACAAATCCGCGATAGTTCATATTTCGTGATCGATATAAGACAAGAAAGCATGTGATCGATATCACTCTCTGCGGAGAAGAATTAGTGATCGACGAATCAAACTTGATGATGTGTCCAATGCTCTCGCTGCCTTAAATTGAAGTACTGTGCTTTTCAATTATATCTAATTAAAGTGGACATGGTAAACAACTATTATATATACCAATACGTTTGGCGTAACTTGTGTCGTTGAAAACTTGTTTACATTTGCATTCAAATATTGCACACTACCAATATCTAAATTTTACAGAACAGAACAGAAAGTTTNGGAGTCTTATCGGCTGAAATCGTAAATATTCGTGACTACTCGGTGTGAAATGGGCTATGAGAGTAGGTTGCCCGCAAACAATGATTATGTAATTAATATTGCACACATGCGTAAACCCATAATGCAGAACATTAAATCTTTTTCAAAGTGCATTCTTTGGCAAAGTTATTGGAACAAACATAAATGTATATATAATGCAAATACATCACTATTTAGTAGTATTAGTTTATAATATAACGATAACCTCAGTAACGGGCTCGAGTAGGACATAGGGTGCCTACGCCGCTGCGCTATTTCACATAAGGGTCTTTGCGACCTCGTTGAGATTGTGTACAGGCAAATGTAAAGATATCATATCATGTTGGGATTGTCCGTATAGACTGACGCGTGAGTGTACATTTAGTGGGGTAGGGGTTGGTAACAAAACGCTAACGCCTTCCAAGGTTCGATGTTTATATGTTGCGCCGAAAATATATCAGCAATTATATATTTGTTATATATAATACAGAAACCAGGTTGGTAGAATATGATAAACTCGAAGTTAAATTAAAGTGCTATGCTTGTCTTGCGACAGCTAAAGAGCAAAGGAAAGCATGGTCAGCAATTTGCAATCAATTTCAGTGGGATTTTATTATTGACCAATGCAAAACTTGTATATGTGATTTATCTCATTCTTACTGGACAAAACATTTATGACATCACAGTACATGGATGGACGCACACAGGACAGGGGACTGAATCTCACAAGAGAATGGACACATACAAGACAAGGGACGTAGGACATAAACACTGGTACATGAGACATAGACACATAAAGTAACACAGAGTGACCTATCCTACACACAGTTTGTGAGTGAAAAATTAAACTCAATATTGCTCAGCAGATTGAGGACAGGCATTTTACAATTGGAAAGAAAGTAATATTACAGAGTACGAACGTTTAAGTTATTGGCGTTTTATAGTTTCGTATATAATTGTATTGTGAATAATAAATCAAGTGAGTTTTAAGGCATTTTGTTGCGAGAAAGTAAATCTGAGGATTTGGCCTACTCAGCCTTCTTCCTGGTATATTTCTTTATTATTATTTTGGTAAATTTAGACAGTTGTTTCATTTCCGCTATTGATGCTGGGTTAATGATTTCATAAATTGGCAAATGCCTTTCCATTAGGTTTCCGATATGTTTATGCCGTTCGGCATGCCATTCAATAGTGTTTTGCAGTAGATGTTTGTTTGTGTGACACAGATTGTCTGGCGAGCATTGAATGGTGTGCTCTCATAGCGACCAGTTTCTACAATAAGGAAGTGCTTGACAGTACGGAATTTGAAGATTCTCAAGGGACTCATCCGGTTGAATTTTGGCAAGGTAAGGCTCGAACTAATTGTTTCTAATTGCGCCCTTTGTTGTGTATGTGTACTTCATTAATGATTAAATTGATCAATTAGAGTTTGTTTGATTTGTATGTGAATATTGTTTGTGTTTTTAGTGTTTGAATTTTTCTAATGTCTGGTCTTCCAACGGACGTAAGAATGAAGGCATATTTTGCATTGATTCATTTAGCTTGTGTTTAAAGTGTTTATTATAATTACGTATTAATGTATGCGTTACATGGACTTTAACTAGCAGCCATATGTTTAATAACATTTGAATTGTTTTGGGGATACATATTTATCTATATTTCTTCTTTTTGATCATTCTTTGATCATGGTTCAAAATTTAATTGATGGAGGGATTCCAAAAATATTGCTCACTGTACATATATTGTTTTTAGTTATTACGTTGTTTATATTGATATATGCTATCACTCTTTTGTGAAGACAGTTTTGCAATAATACTTTCTTATGACTTACAGTAGTATTAAGTGTGATAATTTACTCTATCGTAATTAATTTCAATGCTTAATGTACCTGAATTACTTTAATAGTTGTAGTAATACTTGTATCGGATTTTCTTCAGATTAATTTGGAATAACTTGCCTTACAAAGTGACGTTACCCCGTTCTAAAAAAGTCACAATGGAGTTACGAGAAAAGCTATCAAAAACATTAGAAGGCATTCCTACATTAAAGAAACACGAGAGTGAAATAAGGAACATATTGAAAACGTCTTCAGACATAAAATACGCTATAAGGAAGGAATTTGACTTCCTTGACGAAAAGTCACCAAGATCCAAAATAGAAGAGATAAGAGCGTATAACATGTTATCCTTCGTGTATAACATATATGGTGACGAAGAAAACACGGTGAAATACATCGACCTGGCGCTCCAAATTGATCCATCAAACATTATAACTCGGACGTGCAAAGCATATTTCTTTCTTGATAACGAAGAGCGGCTTATGGAAGTGAAAGATATTATTCATGAAGTAAACGCTGCAATTGGGAACGAATTCCGTGTTATACAGGCTCATGCAGAGATTGCGTGTGCCTTCTCTCGATTGGGAATGAACTTGTATTCAAAGGCCATTTCACATTTTGAAAACGTTATTGAAAAGGCCTCTTACATAACTGCTGTTGCTAATGAACCACTTGAATGGAAAGCAAATATATGTAATTGGACGTTTGGTCTTGCTCTTACAAAGCGCAGACAGCTACATACTTTTAACATGTTCCATCTAAAAGGAATGACTGAAAAATTGAAAACACAGTATAGAACAGTTGCTTTTTTACTACAGGATGTGATAAAATTACCTTTAACATCGGACCCATCGATAAATGAAGTAATGAAGTTGTATCGAGCCAGGGCAATGGCTGAGCTTGGTCAATTGGTGGACTCGGTAAAAAGAAATAAGTCACTATTTCCGAGGGGAGTTAGAGATATAATCCCCGATTGTGACTCGAATACATCTGCTCGTACGTTCATAAATCAAGCACATACACTATGCAATGACGATGCATTCGTGCTTCAAAAATGTGGAAAATTTTATAGGTACAATAAGGAAATCGATTTATCAATTAATTTGTTACAGCGAGCCGTTTGTATCAA
>VMBQ01006606.1:24765-53646 GCA_007657795.1 Dreissena rostriformis | reverse complement strand
CCATTTAACGGCTTGTCAAGACTGTAACTTCATCATGCAATTTTAAAATAACTTACCACAAATTATCACCATTGCCAAGACAGCGTTTCAAGTGTTACACCCATCTATCTACTTTACAGGTCAAGGTCGCATTTAGAAATCAAAGGTTAAATTTGTCCTTAAAACTGCTTGTCAGAATGGTAACTTTGACATTCATCTTCTAGCTACTTAAAAGGTCAAGGTCACACTTTAAGGTCAAATTTTAAATGTGGCCATCATTCATCCTGCAATTTTGATTATACAATAACTCACCACAAATGTCCACCATCCATGAGACAAAAATGTGTTGTGTGTAACATCCGTGTCCCTTACTCAAAGGTCAAGGTTAAACTTAAAAGTCAATGGTTAAAGTTGGAAATAAAACAGCTTTTCCAAACTGTAACTTCCATCATTAATCATTCAATTTAAAAATAATTTACCACTTATATTCACCATATGCTCACTGTGTGTCATGTGTAACCACTGTATCCATAGTCAAAGATCATGGTCACACTCAAAGGTCAAAGGTTAAATTTGGCCATGAACAACTTTTAACTTCATCATTGGTCATTTAATTTTATAATAATTAACCACAAATGTTCAACAGGTGGAGAAGGTTTGTCACCCCTTGGGCAAACGTAAAGGTCACATTAAAGGCCAAACATTTGCATGGTGCAATTTTTAAAATACTTACACATTATTGTCAATGGGCTCGATATGTTGCTCACAAGCATGTAGTTTGTTATTGTAAATACAGAACCATGCCTTTCAGGGCTCCCACTTGAAAATATTAGGCTTTCACCACCATTTTTGCAAATAAAAAAAAAATCTGTTACCATTTTAATAGCAAGTAGCCATTTTGCAGCTAATCAAAATAGTTTCATTAATTACATGTCAAACCATTATAAATACTGTCATAGGAGTCAAAACCATTCTTGTCAACTGTTTTCAAAAATAATTTTCAGTTTCAGTTCAAATGGAGCGTAAATTAAATATAATATTATGGCATGAAAGTTTAAAAAAAGTTGTGTTTCTGAAAACAATTTATCAAATAAAAGTTTTCCGAAATAAGTTTCTCCAATTTTAATATGTTATTGCCTCTTTTTAAAATTTGTCCCATTTGGTGACAATTGCAAAAGGCAGCAAGAGCCTGGCATTCAAAATTTATTACAATGTCTTAATTGTTATTATGATAAGAATGTGTTTAAAATATTGATAATATATAAATAATATTTGAATTATGTATAGCATACTTTGTTTTGTTGTTGTATTATACATCTTAGTATGAGGCTTTATTATAGTATGGTTTGCACTTATCTCTAACCAGGAAGCACTTCATGTAATTCTAATGTAGTGATAGTTAGCACATTTTATTGCCATGTTTATAAATACTTAACATTGCTAGATGTGAACTATACAGGATATGTAATATATATATTATATTTATAAATTATATTTTAACAGTGTGATGCATAGAAATTTAATGTTTCTATGCTTTCATCACGCAATTTAATATGATCACAAATTTTAAATTACACTAATTTGGTTATTTATATGAAAGATAATAATTATTGTCTACTTGTATAGATTCAAATGATTTTTTTTTATGATTTCACATAAACATGTATTAAGTTATATCAAGTGAATTGAAGATAAGTTTAAAAATGTGTAGTTTAAAATGCCATTTTGTGTGTAGATGGCAAATTAATACTGGTTTCCAGCAAATATATTAACCAGTTGCATGTGTATTTGTCAAACATGAATTATTATTACCTATACTTATGTAGTGGGCTTATTATGAATTATTTCTCTGTTTGACTATAAGCCTAGTGATCAGTTATACTGTACATATAATACAAAGCAACTACCTGAGGTATTGCAAAGTTGATTGTTTTATTTTTCTGTTACTGATGCTCTCCAATTTGTTCTCAAATGTGTTTATTGCTGCATTGCTTTTGTGTTCACTTGTTTAATTTACACAAGATTCAACTTACTTAGAAACAATTGTCCCGTAGACATTTAACCCTTCATGCAAAATATTATGCTGACATATGTAACTGCTACGATGTCTAATGGAAAACTATTTAAAAGGATCTGTTTATACATTGGAATGTATAAATGAGATTAAAACAAGAATGTACAAATTAGATTCAAACCAGTAAAATTACATTAATGAATATTACAATTATTATCATTTCATTGTATTTATTGGTAATAATCAGTCAAAAATAAATACAATTATAAATTGTTTGTAATGCTTTTCTTTGGTAGTTTGGAAAATATGCATTTATTTAATACCGCTAACTGCCCGGCATTAGCCCACACACCATGCTAATGAACCATGGTTTTGCATCCTGACAAAGGCACTTTTTTTCTACAACTTTTTTCTTTATTTTATTATTTTAGATTGTTCCAAATATTATACTTTTATAAGATTTTACAAAAATAGGGAAAATTTGTGTACACGTTCTTTATATAAAGACCGAGTTATGATGTGAAATAATTAGTGTACAACCAAGTTCATACTTGATATTTAGCATGCATGTGTATCTCATGGAGCTGCACATTTTGAGTGGTGAAAGGTCAAGGTCATCCTTCAAGGTCAAAGGTCAAAAAACAAAATCCAAGGGAAGTAACAAGCTTTAAAGGGAGATAATTTCTATACCTGCCAAATGATAAATGGAAATTTTATTTCAAAGCGGCGCAGTAGGGGGCATTGTGTTTCTGACAAACACATCTCTTGTTTGTTCATTTTTTTTTTTTAATTGTACACTCTTGCCTGAATATGCATCCTCATATGGTACATTGGATTGAAATGATTTCTTGTTTTATGCACTTTAAATGTACTGATCAATTCTAATACCTAATGTTTAATCTAGAACAATTTCAAGCATTTATTTAAGGATCATGCTTGTATTCACATATACATAAAAAAATAAAGCATTTTTAGTCTGTCAATTAATTTGAGCTCAAGGCTAAAGACAGTGACACTCTGTTTGTAATAAAAAATGGTTGAGAGAACTTTTCTATAACTTTTTAATTCTACCTAAATAAAAAACTTTTGAATTTGGATAGCCACCTGATTTTTTTGAGGTTTTATTGACTTACATGTGGAAAAACTGTTCATATTTATGAATGAGCTGCTTCATTCAAAAATGGGTCTTATGCCATATGCAGCCAGTGAAGCTCAAGACCAGCCTGAACAATTGCACGAAAGCTACCCAGTCTGCTTATGTGACCACGAAACCTTGAACGACTTTATAGCAGACGGGGTAGCTCCTGGCATAGCCTGTTAAATATACCAAAGATGTCTTGACTTTATACGCACATCATGTTACTTACATTCTGTTTAGTATTACCGGTATGTAATACCTCCTATACATTTGTTACCAATTGTTTTATACTTTTGTACTTATCAATTCATTTACAAGTTAAGATATATCACTGTTTATGATTTATTTGCTTGTTTGGGTGCATTGATTATTATTATAGCTTTAGTTAGCTGTCCCAAATACCACATTTTATATCATTTGTTTAGAGTTCTTTAATCTTTTAACAAAATATTTATATAATTATGCACTACTTTAATTCATTGTCATATGTTTGCTTTCTTGATTATGCCAATAACTGTAGGAGTTAAAGAGGAACTGTTTGATTATGTATAACAATATGATACTTGTCTAACCATCCATCACTTTTGAATAAATTCAGTATATTGTTAAAATTTATAGTAATATTAAGAATGATCTTTGTTCAGAAAGAAATATTACATGAGATATATACCTGGTCTTAATAACTGCTTAACTTTTATGCAGTATTCTGTTATAGTACAGTTCACGTATATATGTGCCTCGCTCTGGGAAAATGGGGCTTAATGCATGTGAGTACAGTGTCATCCCAGAGTAGGCTAATCAAGGACGACACTTTCCACCTAAACTGGATTGTTGCTCAGAATTATATCTGTGACTTTCTTTAAACAAAAAATACAACACAAGCTGAAAATGTTTTCCCTGATAAGCATTTAGCCCTTTGAGCGCTGGAACTGGATTTGAAAGGCCTTTGCAAACAGTTTGGATCCAGATGAGACGCCACAGAACGTGGCGTCTCATCAGGATCCAAACTGTTTGCTATTCTGATATTGTCTTTGAAAAAAAGTGAAGAAAATGATGATCTAAGAAATTCAGCAGATGACATTTTAGCAGATGACAAATTTCCCAGCATGCAAAGGGTTAGTCCAGTTTTCCCAGAATGAGGCTCATTCAAAAAAAGTCTGATACAATGTTTGTCAATGTGCAATTCTAAATTTCTAAGAACTGAATGCGGCAGTAACCATTGGCGTTGAATGCATTGAAATATCTTGACATAAAATGTTAATATGCAGTTGTCCATAAAAAACAACTTTTTTTGTTTGAAATTGATGTCTTTATGATATTAAGGGTGATTTGTCAGTCAGACCTGTAATATTTTTACACAACATCTTACAAATCCTTTTAGACGATAAAACTAGTAGTTGACAGAATCAAATGCTGCACTTTGTTTAAATAATTCTCATTTAATATAATTTATACTGTCATTAATCATTATGTATTAAATATATTTTAATATACAGCAGCAGAAACTATTTGCTTAGATGTGTTTTCTGTCCATACTGGTAACAAATAAAGTTCTAAAACAAATGGTGTGATTTATGCATGTGTCAGTTTTGATATCACATATTAAAAATTCATAGTATTTAAACAAAAGAAAACTTTGTTCATGAGCTAAAGAATACGGCATTATGTTGAATGTCATACACTAGCTCTTTCAGTGCTGGAACCGAATTTTTGAAGGCCTTTGCAAACAGTTTGGATCCAGATGAGACCCCACAGAACGTGGCGTCTCATCAGGATCCAAACTGTTTGCTATTCTGATAGTATTCTTTGAAAAAAAAAATCAAAGAAAATGCTAATTTTAGAAATTCAGTAGACAACATGTTAGCAGACGACAAATTTCCCAGCATGCAAAGGGCTAGTATGTAAAACTTGTGATTGTGCAGTTACCGATGAATGTTTGGAAAATGACCCTTTTTTTTATATGATAAATGTTTATTTCAATGTCAATGACAGAAGAAAATTTGTTTTTGTATCAACAAAAAGGTACTAGTCTTCTGACATGCTATTTTAACCGCGATGTTGGAAAATGGGGTTTAATGCTTGTGTGTAGTGTCGTTCCACATTAGCCTGTGCAGTCTGAAACGAGACATATCCGAGATTGCGCTAATCCCCTGGTGCAAACAAAGATTACCCATTTTATTTTGATATGGTATGTGATATTGAAAGGATTTAAAATAGTTGACTTTGTTTGTTCCTATTAAATTGTGGGGTTTTCCCAAATCTTGCAAATTCCGGGATAAATGTATTGTTTCAGATTTTTTTTACTAGATATACATGCATGCAAATTACATCTAAGTGACTTTAAGAGAGTATTTTCTTGACAGTTTCGAGAGAACGTGCTTCTTAATTTGCAGCATATAATTATTATCCAGTTGTCAATATTTTTGCAGTGAGTCTGACCCAATTTTCTTTCTTCACTTCGATGTATGAGATTCTTTGTTGTATATCAGGAAGTAAAGATAGAAGGAAATAATTGTAAGTGTACTGGGAAGCTATATACTTATTGTTATAATTTTGTGTATGCATTTAAATATAAGCTTTTGCAATGCAAAACATATTTTATTTTAGATAAATACTTTTTCTCAAGCAAGTTTTCTGGAAATTGGTCACAAAATGTGACTTCTATAGTGTTCACAAGGTTCCACTCTATCAATACAAGGAAAACTGGCCCAACTGGCCTGGCGGCCGAGGTTTTAAATTGACTGGACCCATTTTCGAAATCAGCATAGATATGATTAGAACAAAGGTTCTTGGTATGTTTCATGAAGATTGGACACAAAAAGTAACTTTTAGAGTGGTCACATAAATTCACCTTAGCCATACTTTTCCTGGTCTATGCGAACCCTGCCTTTGGGCCATGTTTTTCAATAGACTAGAACCATTTTAGAACTTAGCCTGAAATCATAACAACAAAATGTTCTGAGCAAGTTGTATGAAAATTGGACAGAAAATATAAGCCTTTTCTATAGTTTCAGCTAGCAACCTAGTTTTTGATCACACCTGACAGTTTCAAACTCAGCGGAGATATAACTGGGACAACGTTTTTACCAAGATTCTTGAAGATCAGGCAATAAATTTGGCTTCTGAGTGATCACAAGGTTAATGTTAACAATGCACGAGGAACGACTGACAAAAGGTGATCACAAAAGCTCACCATGAACATGTTTTGCTCAAGAAAGCTAAAAAGTTACAGAGCTGAAACGAAAATTCATAACCTTTGACCTTGAATTGTGACCTTGACCTTTCACAGAGGAGCATGGGAGTTGTGATACATGGTCTGCTCTTACGGAATTCTAATCAGAAGTTATCTTAAAATCCTCCCAGCCATGTTAAAGTTACAAAGCGGTAAAGAAATCCAGACGGAAACAACCTCCCACACAAAACATTCCATATGTAATGTAATGTTGCAGCAATGCCTTAGTTACAAAAGCATCTTTCATGAGTATATTGTGTGGGTTGCATCTCATCATCTCAGAAGTGAAGTGGATTTGCAAGTGGCTCTCCGTTTCACATGGAAATAATTGCTTTTATCGTTCACATCAATCTAAATTGAAATCTATGTGATATGTCACCCAAGTTAAAATTATATATCGGTTAACGGATGTAAGAAATGAAATGGTGTGTCAATAATAAACCTCAATGTCAATTTGTAAAAGTGACAATTTGTCATGTGAAGAGTTTAGCTCTTGATTTATAGTAAAAATAGGTACTTGTACCAATATATCATATTGATAACAAGTTTCAAAATTGTCACATTTCTACTATCTACTGGACCAAATACTCAAAAAGGTTCATCAAGCAAGTCTGCATTTTAGCCAAAATCTAGTAATACAAACTTTAAATTTAAATTCCAGATCAAAAGGCCAAGAGATTCATCAGGTACCGTATAATAAGTATAATCACAGGGCTGTAAGTCATATTGAATTATTTAATCATTCTAAAGTATAGGTTCATATAATATTTTCATCAAAATTAAAAGTGTCCAGTATACACAGAAAACAAAATCAGTTAGACAATTTTCGTACTAGTAGTTAATGAGTACAAATATCCATCCTATTTGGAAATGCATGGTCAAATACAATAATTTATTGATTAGCAGGCACAGATTTGCTAAAGTGAATGCCACTTCCAATCTTTGAAGGAGTGAGTGCATAAAACTTGACAATCGACCAATTATCCAAGAGCATGTCTCAAAATTAGTTACGTTCTAACGTTTAATAGGGAATGTAATTCTTGTGAAGGAAAAACATTCTCTGACAATTGGTTGCTAGATGCGTAATTATTTGGAGGCTTAAATGGTTGAACCTACAAATATCAAGTTCAAGTATTGCGAAAAGAAAAGAAACTTGAAACATACTAAAATTGTTATTGTGTTATTGTAATCCTAGTAAATAAACATCTTAAAAATTCCCCTTTCAATCTCCTGGTGTATTAAATATCAACTCTTTATACTTAGGGAAGTACACAACACTCCTCTTCAGTTGAAATGACAAAATAAAAACAAACATCCGGAAAATCTTTTGCATTTAACAAATAAATTATACAAAAAGAGGAAAACATAAATATGCCGTGTGTATTGCACTAACCGACCAAATATTAATCCTCTATATATGGATTCATTGTATTCTGGTTTGTCTAATTTTAGTTCGAAACAAGAGTCTGGATATCTTTAACCCTTTGAGTGCTGGAACCGGATTTTGAAGGCCTTTGCAAACAGTTTGGATCCTGATGAGACGCCACAGAACGTGGCGTCTCATCAGGATCCAAACTGTTTGCTATTCTGATAGTGGTCTTAGAAAAAAATCGAAGAAAATGCTAATTTTAGAAATTCAGCAGACAACATTTTAGCAGACGACAAATTTCCCAGCATGCAAAGGGTTAAATGCATCTCATTTCTTACTCCCATTATGATGACAAACTGATGCAATTAATGATAAAAGTAAATTGCACTAGATATGAGCAGTGTCATGCAAAAATGGGTCTAATGACATATGTGGCCAGCATAGCTCAAGACCAGCCTGCGCAATTGCGCAGTCTGGTGAGGAGCTATGCTGTCCGCTGTAAAGTCACATAAGTTTTTTTTTGTCTCATTAGCAGACAGAGAAGCTTCTGACCAGACTGTGCGGATGTGCAGGCTGGTCTGGCCTCATATAACTTAAGACCCATTTTGGCATGACACTGGTCATATATTAATCATATTTCTCTTGGAAGAAACAGGTTTATAGCATTGTCTGGTATAAACTTGTTCTAAAGCTTGCTTTAAAATCTTATACAACCTAAATAAAGTGACACTTCCATCTATGAATGACAATATATGTTGTTAAGTATTAAAAAAAGTTTGGCTATATTATTTATGGTTTGCCATGGTCTTAGTTGGTGTTTTTTTTTACAACATGTGCATGTGTGTGTACATGTCTTCGAGGTCCTTGAAACATGATCAAAACCAGTATTTTGATTGCCATTACAGATAATTATAATTTTTCATAAATGCATAAATGGATGGTTTGACTAATAAATTTTAAATGAGAAAATCCAAACAGGGGGAATACCCGTATTTACAAGAGCTATTCATTAAGTACTGGGGAATAACCTTATTTACATGGCGTTTAAAGCCACACACCTTGAAATGAAGTACATGTTAATCATAACATATAGATGCAATTTGAATGTGTGCAAAAATTGTCATTAAATCTTGAGCCTAGTTAGCAAGTAATTTATTATTTTTTCAAACTGTTTTTCGGTTTTAAAACCGAAAGTAGGATTTCTATACGTATACTTCCATTTCGACAAACACGATTATTTTTAAGTTTTAGAGAACAAAAAAGACGGATTTCTACCTTGTAACCACCAGATATATTCTTATTGGCATAGATAAAATTAAATCTTTAGCATAGTTAGCAAGTAATTTATTATTTTTCAAACGGTACCGCTTTTAAAACCGAAGGTAGGATTTCTAGATGTATACGTCCATTTCGACAAACGCGATTATTTTTAAGTTTTAAAGCGCAAAAACGACGGATTTCTACCTTATTACCACCAGATATATTCTAATTGGCATAGATAAAATATGTTTCTTATTTATACTTAACATTACTATTCCAAATAAGGTGTGTGGCTTTAAGTAAGTATTGAATTCGTTGTTCTCAAATAGCATGGCTAAATAGTATGCAACAAGAAACATCCAATTAATCATAACATTCTATTAAATGTTAATGTGTCTTTCATATGTTGATCAGCAAAAACAAAACTGGCGATACAGCAAAAACAACAAGATATTAAACGGTACCGACAACTTATTGCAAAAGTAATTTATTGAGTCTTGAATATTGAGTGTTTGAAACACCAAATACACTGGATGTTTGTAATTCAGCAAAATATTAATTATTCATAGGATATTCATTTTCATTTCACTGTTTTTGTGGTTAGACCAATTTTGATTTTTTTGTTTCTGTTCAGTGTCTTAATTCTAAACATATTTTCACCCCATCCCTAATAAGCCTACAAATCCAAGAATCGCAGGTCAAATTCTAAGGGTCTGCAGCAAGTGAGAGGTTTGTCAAAAAAATTATTTCTTGTACGGCCGGTCTCACTTTACGTTGTGTCATTTAGGGCAGTTAACTGTAACTGACATGAGAATTTATAAACGGGTAAACCAGCCTACCCAGGTTAACCCGCGAGATGGCTAATTGACTGCCGGTATATGACTGAAATACTGTTGAATACGTGGAAAATCTAAATAAACAAAACAAATATAGCCATGTTAAACTATTATATAAACTTATACTAGTATTTGAATATTTATTTAGCAGCTAAAATGATATAATTTTTATCCAATACATTTGTTATAAAGAACTACAGATTACCGTTACTGAAATATAAAGAGAAGTTTTATTTCACTATTCAGTTATTGAATGGGACTTCATGTTAAGTATATTTTCAGTGAGTTTTTATGTCTTATGGATTTAGAAAACATGGTTCGAGATTACCCTACATATTAACAATAATGTTTGTTAATTTGGAACAATAAATCTTGAATGAATCAATTAGGTTTTTATTTAGGAGACACGGTAGAGGTATTCATAACTTTTATGCGATTCACCATTTTCCGGAAAGTTTTTATTTTATGCCTTCAACTTTCATTTTCTTAAAGGTTCTTGTATGTACAACAAACTGTCCCAAATAGGTTTACAATTGAATCTCTGGCCGTCATTTCTGTAATATCATAATGACATTTGTGTCATTATTGTGTTATTTTAAAATCCTGAAATGCATGTCAAAAGTAATCTGATATTGAGGAAAAGCTATTATCCAAAATGGCTGGCAATCTGCACTCTTAGTAATTGATCAATGCAAAAATGTTGTCACACAATAGTTCCCCTTATAAATTAAAATATGAGACATGAGAAGTTTTATGTAAATCAAACACAAAAATAAACAGTTTGCAAAATTCTTGCCAAAGTTGAGGGGTAACACGCTACTAAAATCTGCTTTTGAGTGGAAAGTGTTTCTTATCAATTGAACAATCAACATACCAATTTGGTGATTTGTGATTCTAGGATAGGCGCCCCTCCGGAGAGGTGCCACTTCAAAGATTTTTCACTGGGCGGGTATTAGCCCCCTAACTGTTTTTTATTTGGCGGAGAACTGCCCTCCTTCTGAAAATTAGGGGGCGGAGTAGTGCCCTCTTGTCAGAATTGATGACCCGGATAAGTGCCCCCTAAATATTGTCTTCCCCTTAAAGACCACCCTGAGCAGATTGATCTTGCAGGATTTGTCTATTCAGGGGATTTTTTTTTTCATTGCATGTGTGTGACCATAGAAAAACAAGAGATGTGTTTGTCAGAAACACAATGCCCCCTTATGCGCCGCTTTGATTTTTTAAATTTTTTTTACCTTGAAGGATGACCTTGTCTTTTCACCCCTCAAAATGTGCAGCTCCATGAGATACACATGCATGCCAAGTATCAAGATGCTGTCATCAATATTGCAAAAGTTATGACAAACTTTACCCTAGGTTAAAGTTTTAAGACAGACACACAGAAAGAAACAATGACGGACAGACATGCCAAAAACAATATACCCTCTCTTCTTCGAAGAAGGGGGCATTAAAATCCCTTTTTTGCTAATATTTGCTAAAAATTTGACTGTACTTTTGTCTTTTAATCCTAAATATTGCAAAACATTGCAAAATGGATGCCTATATATAAGTGAGTGGACAATTGTCTACCTTACCCACTGATAAAGGCATTCCATGATTCATGGTTCTTGAAGCTGACACAAACTGGAACAGACGATAGTCCCAAGGGGACCACTTATCCGCCCTTTGAATTATTGTGAAGAGGCAGATATCCGCCTACTTAATTCTGACAGGGGGGCACTTATCCGCCGCTCCAGATTTGCTTGGAGGGCACCTCTCCAACCCCTTAAAATTAGGGGGCACCTCTCTGGGAAGCACCTCTCCGTGGGGCGTCTCTCTGGATACCGTGATTCGTGTATACCCCCCCCCACCAATAAATTGCAGAGAAATAACAAAACCAGATGCTATCAACTGTTACTACTCAACACTTTACACCCTAATTGAGTTCTGTATTATTTGAAACATGAAAATAAACAAGAGCGGTGTTTGTCAGAAACACAATGCCCCCTACTGCGCTTTGAAGCCATATATTTGACCTTTCACCTTGAAATTTGACCTTTAAGGATGACCTTGACCTTTCACCACTCAAAATGTGCAGCTCCATGAGATGCACATGCATGCCAAATATCAAGTTGCTATCTTCAATATTGCAAAAGTTATGACCAAGGTTAAAGTTTTGGGACAGACAGAATGACGGACAGAATGACAGACAGGCAAAAAACAATATACCCCCTCTTCTTCGAAGAAAGGGGCATAAAAAAACTTTCACGAATGCATCTGTGTAACAAGTGATTTACAAAATCATCAACCAACCAATGTTGGTACTGTTCAAGAAATTGCATCCTTCAAACATGCAGTACATGCATGTCAACAAACACAAGTTCAGCTTACATGTACACATTTGTTAAGATTTTACTTCCTTAATCATTTAGTTCACACACAACTTTTTGTTTGTATATATTCAACCTTCATAAAGACATTAGTCGGTCAGACATCCACGTTGCAAAAAAAAGTGGACATTAGACCCTCCCAGATTTTTCAGGAACGAACATTATATAGCCCATTCAATGTTTTATGCATTAGAATTATCATTCACTATCAATGAAAACAATATAGTTAATTGTTCCTTTTATATAGTAAATATCAGTGTGCACTGCTGTGTTTTTCCAAAAATTGTGTCGTGTTCTGAGAAGACTGGGCAAAATGCTTGTGCATAAATTGTCATCCCAGATTAGCCTGTGCAGTCCGCACAGGCTAATTAGGAACGACAATTTCCGCTTTTATGGAATTTTTCGTTTAAATGATGTCTCTTCTAAGCAAAAATCCAGTTTAGGCGTAAAGTGTTGTCCCGGATTAGCCTGTGCGGACTGCACAGGCTAATCTGGGATTGCACTTTACGCACAAGCATTTTGCCCATTTTTCTCAGAACACGCCAACAATTAAACACAGTTGATTTGATTTGTCTGCCTGTGAAAAATTTGAAACATGCTTATGTCAAAACTTGGAAAGGGGAAAATGTTTAACCTTGACTTTTGCGCTTGTTTTCATACATGTGTAATGTAAATATGTAAATAATGAAACAGATTCTTATAAACAAAAGCATTTTTTTAACATTTTATACATAAACACAATACAAATTTTAATGTAAAATAAATACTGTGTTTATTTGCTGAAACCAAGAATTTTCTATACAATACACAAAACTTAATTAAAGCACTACTTTTTGTGCAGCATATTCGAAGAAACATCTTATATTTCATGAAACATATTTTAATATTATTTCAAGCAACAACCAAAGTATAAACAATCAACAACTCTATTCATATAACGGTAAACCGTTCTCAATGAAAAGGTATTTATAACTCTATTTTTATTTTTGAGTTTGAGTTGAAAGCCATAGGATTATTGCATCACTTTTAAGTTTGTTTTCGGGGTAGTAACACTACTTGATATTTTTAAGACATAAATCATTTGAATGCTCTCTGAGCATGGATTGAACTGATAACTGCCTATCCGAAGAGGGACCCCATACCTACTTTACCACTTCTGAGTATAACAAGTAAAAATAGAATGCCTGTATTGTTAAATTAAACAAAATATGTAATATAAAACTGTGGTGAATTAAAGTACTTATATTAATCCTTTACTTAAAATTCAATGGTAATTTTAACATATCATCATCACTACATCCTGGATACAGAATCATAAATATTGTGAATTAAGCCTCACAATTGGAAAACAGGGCTTAATTATTGAATGAACAAACAACACTATACTTTTATTGTATTTCTTGTTAAAAGGAATTCTTTCGTAGTGAAAATCCAGCTTAGGCGGAAAATCTTGTCCCTGAGTAGCTGTGCGGACTTGACAGGCCAATCTTGGACGAAACTTTACACATATGTTACTTGTATTAAACCCTGTTTTCCCAGAGCGGGTCTCATTTATTTCTCTAACAGTAATCCTTGAATGTACTTGTGATTAATAAACACCATTATAAAAGTTATTTATTTTTGCTGCATGACCGAAAAATCTTTTTCGTTGTCAACGGCAATGATGACAACGGGGATGATGCTGTTTGTTTCCTTTCACCTCTCTGACTAATGTCCTCTTGTTCTTTATAATTTCCAATAACATTGGAAGGATTTGTGTTAGGTTTCACAGATATGTTTGCCTGCATTAAATAACTGGCAGTTTGGAAATCACTGTAACCTTTGAGCTTCGAATCACTTTGACTCCTGTCAGTTTCACCTTGACCCCTGTAAGTTTCACCTTGACCTCTTTCAGTTTCACCCTTACCCCTGTCAGTCTCACCTTGACCCCTGTCAGTCTCACCCCAGTCAGTTTCACCATGACATTTGTCAGGTTCTAGGTCAAGGTCATCCGAGTCTGAGAACAAATCTTCCATTTTCTCACAGCTGTATTCGTCTGACTCCACCTATTGGCAAAAAAAAGAAGGTAGTTAATGTACGTGTACATAGCAAAAAATTATATTTGAGACAAGTCCAGAAAAAAAAAAAATGATGCAGGTGTGTGAAATGTTGTCCTGGATCATTCTGTGTTATCTACATAGGCTCATCAGGGATGACACCTTCTGTATTTATAGTATTTTTTGTTTAAATGAAATTTCATCCATTAAAGAAGAAAAAGTCTTCTTGAATTTACCTGTGCTGACTTATTGTTTTTTGTGGAAGCATACATTATTTGATTCTCTGTATTAACTTGTTATATTAAAAAAAATATGACATGAGACCAGCATCATGCTTAAATGGGTCTAGTGCCATATGTGAAGACTGGTCAGGAGCTACCCTGTCCGCTAATGAGACCAGGAAACTTTGTGTGATTTTATAGCGTACAGGGTAGCTCCTGACCAGACTAAATGAATGCGCAGGCTTGTCTGGAGCTTTGCTGGCGTATATGGTATAAGACCCATTTTCCCATGATGGGGCTCATATAATAGGTTGGTTAGATTGCAGGATCCCCATTTAGGGTCTTCTTTGGCAGTAATTAACTAGAGCTTTGTCACTGACGTGACGTAATTACTCTGGCAACCATTACTCGGCAATTCACTAGTTCATGTCATGGGGAAAATTAAATATTCTGGATTCCATTGGGGGATGTCAGAGGGAACTAGAGCTTTGTCACAGACGTGACGTACACCCCCACATGCTGCATTGACACAGAATATTTTGCATGCTGTCTTCACAAAACAAGAGAAGCTAATTTATGTTTAAGAATTATTATGCCATTATCATTTATGGCCATTTCGACCTTTGAACTCTTGAATTCTTTCACATGACACACCTTCCAATGACTGTGAACAAAATTAATGTACAGAGTCATTTTAAAATCTCACAATAAATGACATAGTTATGGCCCAGACAAGCTCATTTATGGCCATTTTTGCCTTTTGAACTCATAGTGTGAATTTGACCTTGGAGATATAAACGTAATTCTTTAGCATGACACACCATCCAATGATGTTGAACAAATGTGCCAAGTGGTTTTAAAATCTCACAATGAATGAGATAGTTATGGCCCGGAAAAAATCATTTATGGCCATTTTTTACCTTTGAACTAAAAGTGTGACCTTTACGTTGCAGATATCGACGTTACTCTTTCACATGACACACCGTCCAATGATGGTGAACAAATGTGTCAAACAAGCTCATTAAGGCCATTTTTGACCTTTGACCTCAAAGTGTGACCTTGACCTTTGAGAAATTGATGTCAGTCTTTCGCGGGACACACCGTCCAATGATGGCAAACAAATGTGGCAAATTATTCTGAAATATCTCCATGAACAACTGTTTTATGTCCCGGACAAGCTCATTTATGGCCATTTTTGACCTTTGACCTCAAAGTGTGACCTTGACCTTGGAGATATTGACGTAATTCTTTCGCGCGACACACCGTCCAATGATGGTGAACATATGTGCCAAATGATTTCAAAATCCCTTGATGAACGACATAGTTATGGCCCGGACAAGCTCATTTATGGCCATTTTTGACCTTTGACCTCAAAGTGTGACCTTGACCTTGGAGATATCGACATAATTCTTTCGCGTGACACACTGTCTAATGATGGAAAAAAAATGTGCCAAATGATTTAGAAATCTCACAATGAACGACATAGTTATTGCCCGGACAAGCTCAATCATGGCCATTTTTTACCTTTGACCTCAAAGTGTGACCTTGACCTTGGAGATATCCATGTAATTCTATCGCGCGACACATTGTCCAATGATGGTGAAGAAATGTGCCACATGATTTTGAAGTCCCTCAATGAACGACATAGTTATTGCCCGCACAAGCTAATTTTCGGGACAGACAGACCAACAGACCGACCGACCAACAGACTGACAGACCGACCGACAAAGTGACTCCTATATAGCCCCCATTACCCGTAATGGGGGTATAAAAACCCTAATGTAGGGCTATCATTAACCAATGGGTAACAGTTGGAACAACTAGGCCAAGGTACATGTTACAGATATTTACATAATGACATCACTCACTAGAACAGGTTTCTGACTCCCACAGGCTGATGACTCTAGCAGACCAGGTCTGCTTTTAGAGGTTACTATCACATTGTCCCTCAGCTGTTGTTGCTGCTGCTGCTTCTTAGCCTGCTGTTGTTGCTGCCACAACTGCTGATGGAGATGATTCAGTTCATCTTGTAGCCTGGTGTGCTCATCATCCAGTAAAGCAGATTGCTGCTTACATTGCTCCAACTTCTCCACAAGGCTGCAATAAATTGAGGTTTATACATGATGTGGTCTGCACAGGCTAATCTAGGACGACACCTTCCGCCTACAATGGATTTTCATTAAGATGAGATTTAAACAAAAAAATACCATAAACGCTGAAAGTGTCGTCCCTGATAAGCCTGTGCAGACTGCAAGGCTAATCTGGGAAGACACTTTACGCACAAGCATTAAGCCCAGTTTTCCCAAAATAAGGCTCAATTGGTAAGGCTTCTTAGACAGAGGTTAGTCCCAGAAAAAAAAAAAACTGCTAAAATGTAAGATGATTTTTTAAGTAAAACTATTTGCATTGTTACATATAATAATACAACCATTTTCATGATGTTTTGTGAAGATTAAAGGAAACATATAAGACTTTAAAAGGCTACATATGCACAAACTGCAAGTTCTGACTCAAAGGTAAAATGCTGTCAGTTTGAGCACACATGATTGAGTGCATAATGCATAGAATTTTTTATCTATAGTTTAAATGATGTATTTTAATGTCAATATGAAGGAATATATGAAGCAATAGGATACAACCCCTTTCTTGAACTTCATTGTTTAATAGTTTCTAGCCTCACATCTTTCAGGTTGTTTAATGCTCAAAATGGTAGCCTCCATGCCACTGAATGCTGGTTTGTAATTTCTAGTTAAATATTTTGAGTTACAACGCATACTTTTTTTTAAAGTGAGACTGCACTATTTTTATATGTGTTAAATTGTAATATATTGATAAAAATATGTTACAATAACACAAAATATGCAAGAAAAATTATACATTGAAGACAAATTTCATAAAATGCAGCAAAGACAAATTAGCACCCCGAGCCGATTGTGACAAAGATATTTTGTACATATTTTCCTACAATAAATTATAACCAAAGCATTGGTCTTTTTATTAGGATCGGAGTTAGTGTTTGTGTGTGTGACCATATCGTATTTTACCATACTTTAGAATAACTATGTCGGTCGAGTTCACTCCACATTTAAATGATACGAGACCGGTTTCTACGCTCGAGCGATCATTTCTATTGTTAGTTTAAAATTGTTGTTAGTTTAAATTGATTGGTGAATAACTTGTGTAGGTATCCTCGAGGAGTTATCCTCAAGGAGTGTAGTGATGTACAGATCACATTGACCACGGAGTTCAGAGCGGGAAGACGTATTCTTCGGGCATTTATTTCACGTTCAAAATTCGTTAGTTTTATCTTCTTTGTTATACAGGTATGTTCAAGTATTTGTCTACTTGCTCGGTTCATTTGTCACAGTTTGCGCGTATTTCTTATACGGGTAATTCTTTTATTTTTCGACCTAAAGTTGTAGTGTTCGAACGTCGGTATAGTTTCTATTTTCACATTTTATCACTATTCTTTGTTTGCACTGTATCACGTAATCCACTTACAGTTTCACCAATGGACGAACAAGGCATGATTGGATTGTGTGAGTGAAGAGATAGTATTCAGAACCACATTTTGGTAAGTGAGCTGTATGAGTTGTGTACGAGATTATGTAATGATGTTCATTGTAAATTTTATCTGTTTTATGTATTTCTGTGTAGTGTTATTGTATGCTGCATGCTATGTAATGTTCATATTTATAGAAGATGCATTTTATGTGAAATTGTATTTTTCCATATCTGCTATGTTAATGTAAATATGGCCACTAGATTGAACTAGCATTCATGTTTTATCGTGTATTATTCATTCTATTAAATAATGCATTATCATTATTTTCAGATTGCAAAATCTCTTCATTCAAGATGTACTTTATTATCGGTGTATAATTAACGTATGCTATTTATGGTGAACTTATTGAACATTAAAAAAAATATATAGTTATAATCTTCCCCCTGAACTCTGGGTTACATGTGTCGCATAAAAGATATCGTTGCAGCAAATTAAAATGATACGTAAAACAAAATTGTGTCTTTTTGTTGTATGAACGAATCTGAACTAAAACTAAATTTAGATTCACATCCTACATGCATGATAAACATGCTGGCGAATTCGACTGTACAGGCATTTTCGATTTCAGAATTAACAAGAGTTCCGCGGTCAGAGACTTATGACCCCCCCCCCACTTCAGGTCACCTTGACCTATGACCTAGTGACCTGGAAATCAATAGGGATCATCTGCCAGTCATGATCAATGTACCTATGAACTTTCATGATCCCAGGCTTTAGCGTTCTTGAGTTATCCACCAGAAACCATGTGGTGGACGGACTGACCAACATGTGCAAAACAATATACCCTCTCTTCTTCAAAGGGGGGGCATAAATATCTGGCTTATTTTGCATTTTTCGACACATGTTCTTCTATTTAAATTTATATTGAAATATATGAATAAGTTTTTTACACATTTTATATAAATTCATAAATATTTGACAAAAATCGTGCAGTCTCACTTTAATGCTGAGTTTTCAAAACATTATAGCCTTATCTTTCCAACCATGTACAGTGTTATATTAGAATGTAGCTAGTTCATGGATTTAATTGACATCAATGATTGCAAACCTTTACATGATGAACTAGGGTGATAGAAACCACCGGCTCTACACACAAATGATCTGCATTCTGGGAAAGTGTGACTAACTGCATGTGTGTAAAGTGTCGACCCAGATTCACATGTGAAGTCCGCACAAGCAGAGTGTAGTACCAGCTTTGCCTGTGCGGACGCACATGCATTAAGCCCAGTTTTCCCAAAGTGCTTCTCAAATGTGATAATTTCCCTAATAACCTGATGTACACCACACATTTATTAAGGTTGTTGTGGCGTAATGGATATGGTGTCAGCCTTGCACCAGGAGGTCACGGGTTGGATACCCACTTTGGGAGCCTTCTTTAGATCTCCCTCAAAGACTGACACCAAGTACTGGTTCTAGGCCCAGGAATCAGACTTAAAAGTGTTTCAATAAGCATGAGGCTTTCGATGCAATCGAGCTAAAATAATTAGGTTTAAACAACACCACACAAATGTATTATTCCCTATTTACCTGATGTACTCAGGATCGTTTTGAATCTTCTCTGACAGGGCTTGGCATTGGTTTTCAAGACATGCAGACTTCCCTGTTTCATTGGTGAGCTCTAAGCGAAGTTCTGTTAAACAAAGAAATAATATTCCCATTATTTTGTGTTGAATAAAATTGGTTAAAATCCCTGGATCTTTAACATTTTCAAAAAAGTAAGTGTTATCAATGCACAACCAATAACATGAAAGCTTGAAAAGGCTGAGTGGGTGATGAGAAACAAATCCTGGGGAAGGCAATTTTGTTTGTATATTAATCTTTTTATCATAAATATATATGTCTATGTAAATATATTGTTCAGATTGATCTATTATTTTACTCTATTTTTTGCAGTAAAGATATTTAATGCAGTTTATTCCTAACATACAAATTCAGTCTGGTAATGTTTTCACCTATTCCATGTAATTCAATTGATAGTTTTCTAAAAAGCATTTTCAACAATTTGATAATACACATCAGGTGTTACAACTATAACTGCCCAATTAAAACACTTGCTACACTCATAAGAGCGCAAGAGCTGCAAACATTACCTATGGTTTGCTTTGATTCTATTTCCATTTCAACATCACGAAGTTGAATATTTCAGTTTCATTAATTTTTTACCCCATCGGACCAGATATTCATACTCCAATGAACACACTGTAGGCTTTATTTATGCATCCTGACTCATGAGTTGAAATATTAGTTTATAATAATATTTATTTAATTATTAGTTATATCGTATTAGCAGTTTATCTTATTCAATGTAGATCAAAATACCAACATCAAATAGAACATCATAAATTGATAAATTGGAGGAAATTGTTATGAAAAATAACTTTAAAAATTATCAGTTTTAATGATATCTGATATTCCAGGACCAGAAAATATATTTATGAAAGTTTTTTGAATGGGCAGGCTAAAGACTAAAATAACAAGAGAGCCATGATGGCCCTTAAGCGTTCACCTGAGTTCACCGACACCAATTGTTGATCTTGTTTTTGACCCCACGATTCAGATTACCAGTCAAACAGGGCCTTATATTGTCAAGACATTCTGACCAAGTTGCATCAAGACTGAATCATAAATGCGGCCTCTAGAGTGGTAAGTTGGTAACAAGGCTTTTCTAAGAATTAATCTGGTGACTTTGTCTTTGGACGCATGTAAGCCAGATTTAAACTCAACCTAAATATTGTCAAGATAAGAATTCTGACAAAATTTAATTAAGATTGAGTGACACATGTGCCTCTAGAGTGGTAACAAGGTTTTTCCAGTAATCAATCTGGCGACATAGTTTTGGATGCACATGATCGAAATTCGAACTTGGCCAAGACATTATCCAGAAAATTTAAACATTCTGACCAAGTTTCATTACGATTGAGTGATAAATGTGGCCTCTGGAGTGCTAACAAGGTTTTTTGAACATTTGACCTGGTGACCTAGTTTTGGGACACATGTGACACAAATTCAAACTCGGTCTAGATAAACAATTACCCGCGAACAATTCGTGCATTACACTCAACAGACAATAGGAAAACGTGAAGTTTGTCGAGGACTCGGACGAATTGTACAACAGCCGGCCATGTTCATGTTCTCTGTCCGGGGTGAAGGGGAATTCCGTCGCTGATTGGTTAAAATTGGTTTAACCTGTTATAAAATGTTTATTGACCGATGAGAAAATCGATAGTATTCACCTCTTTGATGAATGAAATAGAAAATGGAAATGGTCGGCTTTTGTACAATTCGTCTGAGTCCTCGACAAACTTCGCGTTTTCCTATCGTTTGTTGAGTGTAATGCACGAATTGTTCGCGGGTAATTGTTTAATTTTGTTTACTTTATTGATTCATATAGTAGTTTGAGGTTGTAGCGTAGCGAATGCCGAAATTTGTTCTTTACGAAGGAGCGATTTCACCGTTCGGTTCGGTATCAACCTGTGTCCTAGTAAGGTATTTGTTGCAATTCGACGTTCGCATTTTTATTTTGTGGGGCTCGATTGTGATACAACGTTTATGGTCAATTAAAGAAATGTCCCCCGCATCGAATGAGACCGAGTTGGTGCTTTTCGGTGTATTATTGACCGAGCTACGGGGCGTTGTAGTTGATCAATCGAAAAATCGGTCAGCTAGTTGAGTCCCTTGTCTATATATATATATTTTTTTTCCGCAACTTCCCCCTGTGCTTCTTACCTGTTATCACTTCTTGTGCTTTATCAAGTTTATTTTTAAGGTCTTCTTTTTCTTCTCCTACTGTTGTCACAACAGCTTCTTCCATCAAGAATTTCTCTAACTCTACAATGTTGAAATAAAATTAATGTACCAGTAATAAGAAGTAGACAAATCAAGTCTGATTTCCCGTACATTCACATTCAAGTCATGAAAATAATCACAAGTGTGTATCCATAATGGTACTGTTTTGTATGTCCCCGACATTAACTGATGCAAGGAGGCATACAGCAAATGGCCCGTCCCTGAGTGCGTACATTTGTACATCCATACGAAGTTAAACCAAAATGACACATTTGGTATAACATCAATTATTGCTTTCTACAAATGTTTGATAATTGCCATGGATCAAATATTTGATAATTGGTACGGGTGTTGTCTATCAACACACCCACATCCACTTTGCCTCATTTTGACCTTGACTTTGACTTACTTTAAGATTCTTGATATACCCAAAATAATGTGTTTGTCTTAAAATCAATAATGCATGCTTCAAAGGTTTTTATACTTGCATGGATGATGTTTTTGAACAACTGGCCTGACCTCATTTTGACTGATTTTTACCTACATTTGGACTTCAAATTCAAATGGTCCAAATTCTTGGTTAATGCAAAAGTATGTGTTTTGTTTAACATAAGCACAGCTACAAAGCTTTTATCTTTACATGAATGTTATCAATGAACCCTCTCAACACTGTGACCCACACTATCTGACCTTTTCTGAACTTGACATTTACCATGGTTGCTACATGTGACACATGGTCTATATACTATTATTGATATGTATATTGATATGTATCTACCTAGTAAGAAGTTTCAAGTTGATACCTCTTTAGTTGTCAATATATGCCCCAAACAGAAAAACAGATGCCCTTGGAATGGTGGGCAAGCCAGACAGACAGCCTTATTTCATGGTAAACCCTTCCTTACAACTTTGTGATGCAGCAGATATAAATGTTTGCCATGTTTTTCAACAGACAATTGCAACCATTTTTGAAATCAGCCAAGAAATCATAAGAAGACACGTTCTGAGAAAATTCATGAAGATTGTGCTTAAAATGTGAGTGTTAACAAGGTTTCACAATAGCTACATGTCATGTATATTAGGAAAACTGCTCTGGCACCTAACGTCCATGTTTTTTAAATGCACAGGAACCATTTTCAAACTCTGCAAAAACTACTGATGCATTAAACATGTAACGCAGGGGGAAACTGTTTGAAACACTTTTTATTTATATGCCCTTTGCCTTATACTTAACGATAAACTATGTGAACATTTGGTAAACAGAATGATAACTAATCTTTTCAATTAGTGCAAACACTTTACATTTGAAGTAGGAAATGGTATGTTTAAGTACAATACAAAGAACTGTGGGAATCAGCATACATTTGTAATCATCATTTCAGAGTATGTGGAAGGTCAAGCCAACATGTTCCCGTATTTTTTTAATTTCCAAATGCGGATATTTGAAACTTAAACTCATTAAACTATACTCCTTTACATAAAATGTAACGCACATTATCACAAACAAAAGTTGGTGTCAGAATGCAACACTGAGAACTTAAGAAACTTAAAAGTATGAAACAAAAGTACTTAATTAACCAACAATAATTTTTTGTTTGTTTATTGTATTTTTTCTTTTTTTACTGTATTTTAGGCACATCACAGAGGTCATTCAAACTACTCACATTTTTCCAGGGTCATCTGGTCTACCAGTACTAAGTGAACATAATTGAGCCGTGCTCTGTGAAAAGGGGGTTTAATGCATGTGCATAAAGTGTCATCCCAGATTAGCCTGTGCAGTCAGCACAGGCTAATCAGGGACAACACTTTCTGCCTAAACTGGATTTTCGTCAATAACTGTCCTTTCATCAAAAAATATAATAAAAGCAGAAAGTATCATCCCTGATTAGCATGTGTTACGCACATGCATTAAACCCCCTTTTCACAGAGTGTGGTCAATATATATTCCACTATTACTGTAAACTGTTAAGCTTGAATCAGAGAAATTGGAAGAATGATCATTAAAAATATTTTAATGATAAACAAAGACCTATATATAGTCACTGACATATATTTACCTGACTCAAGGGACTGTTTCTCCACTAGGATCTCCTCCAACAGTTGTCTATAGTGTTTCAGACGGTCTTCCTGGCCATTCAATCTCCAGCCCCCAAACTGCTCTGAGTATTGTGATATCTGGGAGCACAACATCTCTCTTTCCTTGTAGAACCATTCTGCGACTGATCTCTGGAAATAAATTGACCTAAATCAGCCTGTGTTGACATATATAAGCCTGTGTTGACCTAGATAAGCCTGTGTTGACCTAGATTGGCCTGTGTTGACCTATATCAGCCTGTGTTAACCAAGATCAGCCTGTATTGACCTATATCAGCCTGCATTGACCAAGATCAGCCTGTGTTGACCTATATCAGATTGTTTTGACCTAGATCAGCCTGTGTTGACCTATATCAGATTGTTTTGACATAGATAAGCCTGTGTTGACCTATATCAGATTGTTTTGACATAGATAAGCCTGTGTTGACCTATATCAGCCTGTGTTGACCTATATCAGCATGTGTTGACATAAATCAGCTTCTGTTGACATAGATCAGCCTATGTTGACCTAGATCAGCTTGTGTTGACCTAGATCAGCTTGTGTTGACCTAGATAAGCCTGTGTTGAACAATATCAGCGTGTGCTGACCTAGATAAGCCTTTGCTTTCCACAACAGCTGGCTCAGGATGGCACTTTCCTCCTACAGTGGCTTTATTGTTAGAATAGATTTGTTTGATAACAAAAAATACTCTTAAGGATAGTGAAAAGTGTCATTTGGAATCACCATGTTTTTGACACTGGCTTATCTAGGATTTCACTATCTGTCTTCATAGAATTTGTGGTTAGAAGAGACTTACCGGGTATAAATAACACATATTTTTCTTAACATACAGAATACGGTAAACAAACATCACTCTAACTGCATTATGTGTTTAGTTAATATAACATTTTGTCATTTTTTTCTAATTTAGAGTTGGGGTTGAAATGGATATGCTGAAATAAGTCTAATAATATTGCTAAAATGAGAAAGTGCTTAAATATATGAAGAATGCTAACCGAATGAATGAAAAGTTCAGACTATGCTTTATGTTCAAAACAGAGCATTATTTTGCCTAAAGAACATCAGTCTGACAAGTATTTTTAAAATATATTAGTACAGTAATCTTTGTCTACCAGTAATTGTCTGGACTGGTTTCACTGAATCTGAGCTGTATTAAATACACCACATAAATATACAAAACAGTTCCAACCTGTTTCTCTACAAGACTCTGCATCTCAACGTCTAGTTCTGTTTTCTGGTCCAGGTAGATCTTCTCCCTACTTGCCAGCAACTTGGCCGTAAACTCATGTCTGCTCAGTTCATCCAGCTGACAAACATAGAGAAAATGTTTTCTTATACTTATGCATTTTTGTTTTGTTTTAAACATTTAATTCATATGAGCCGTGCTCTGGGAAAACTGGGCTTAATGTATGTGTGTAAAGTGTTGTCCCAGATTAGATTAGCCTGAGGTTTACCGCACAGGCTAATCAGAGACAACAAGTACAGGCCTTTTTCTGCCTATCTCACGGGTCCGATAGTCGGACCCATTCCCCATGCCAAATATGAATATTTTTTNTTTAAGAGTTGTTGTAACTCGCAATTTTTCTGCTCTAATGTGCAACACTTCTCTTGATTGATAAATACTTCTTGGCGCACTAAAAGGAAATAATTAGCTTATTTATATACACATTGAGACTATGTTTCTGATATCTATCTATCGATACTGTCTAACTCACCTTGCGGGTTTTATTGACAGGTGTGCAGTCAGATATTTAAACAAGAGAGTCAACAAAATACACCAGTTATAAGGTCTGAGTTAAATTGATCTGTGAAGGATGTATTAATTTGGCATACAAATGTTGAATGTAATGCATACAACAAAAAAGGTGACAATGTCATGACACTATTTCTGACTGAGCTACCAAAATTTGAGTGCAAAACCTCCATCCAAACTTGAGTCATTGAGCAGAAACTGCTTTTTTTCTATTTTTAGAAACAGTGACCTTGACCATAACCTGAATGGTCCCAAATGTAATCCCTTACTAGGTCTAAAGGTAAGCTACCTACACACACATTTCATGTAATACCTCCCTCTAAACTAAAGTTATTGAGAAAAAAACACTTTTCTATTTTTAGTACCAGTGACCTTGACCGTGACCTTTAACCTGACTGTCCCCCCAAAAAATGCAATTCCAAGCTGCGATGCTGGGTCTCCATGTAAGCCACCTACAGTGACACCCACAATTTGAATGCAATTATGAATAACACCATCTTACTTAAGTTATTGAGCGGAAGCTGTCTTCCTATTTGAAGCGACATTGACCTTGACCCAAATAAAATCCCTGGCTAGGTCTACATTCAAGCTTGCTGTATCTAAAGTTTCGTAAAGATTGGTTAATGTAAACGAAAGTTTTTGACCGAAATATCCACCGTGGTCGCTCTCATTAAACCGGCCCCTGTTACCCGGTGACCACCAACCAAACGTACATGCGTCGGGATCCATGCCACCTAGATTAGAAGCGTGTGTACCGGCCACAGACACCAGGAAATATCTGAGTAAACTTGCTTCAATTCCACTGTAAAGAAATTGGCAATTGGGTACGAGATGATGTGGGTACGCCTCACGATAAGACTGACTTTTTCGTGAAACTGATCACAATAGCACAGACATACTTACGTTCTTGAATTTTATTTTTCGTATGTTGAGCAGCTTTTTCTGAATGAATTATCTTCTCAAACAAACCATCAATAGTTGCCATGTTTATGTTTATATTATTAATATTTCTTTGATTCGTCTGCAATTCCAATTTCCGTAAGCATACGGATTTTGTCGCCGTTTTAGCGCGGATTAACAACGGGAAAATACGAACTGACCCGATAAGCATCATATCTATTTATAAACATTGCGCTTTTCGTGATAAACATTACTTGTACCCGACTTGAAATGCGCCGACATACTGATAATCTGATAGCTGGATCTTTTGCCGGGCATAATCAGTATGACTAATTGCTTGCGACAACTTACATGTAACTAGAGAGTAATCTTTAAAAATAGATTGTATATATAGGAATTGCTTACATAAATCCATATTTTAATACAGAAATGGCAGAAGGTGGACACACTACAAGTCAAACAGACACGAAAATGGATGCGCTCGAACTTCTTTTGGAGAGAACGCGAAAGTAAGTGACATATTCCTACTTTCATTTTGAATAATTTAGTTTTACCTTTAGTCAGTAACTTAATTAAATTTACTAGTTGTTCCGAAATATGGTTTCCATTAGCTGTCATAAGGCGTGACGTATTTTGAAATGTACATATATTTCATAAATTTAATTCTTGTTTTGTTAAAAGCAATAGCCAATTTAAAGTTATACATTCATTCACTCAATTTATCCAAAGACGTGTCTATATATAGGTCTTTGATTTATCATTTATGGATGCATTAAATTGATTAATTCTCGAATTAATTAATTAATTCAATTGGTTTGTCTGTCCGACCGCCCGTCCATCCATCCATCCATTCATTTATTTACTGATCGTTAATTGATATGGGATTCGTCAATTTATTCGTTAATTTTTTTTTCTGATTACTTTTTTTTACAGTGAAAGACAAAATGAGTTGCTGCAAATCCAGAACAACACCAGACCTGTCACAGGTCAGGCTAGCCGTAACAATATTGGTCAGTTCATGGCGAAAAACATCGAAGTACGGGAAAATGCCGAAGCCTCAGGAAAAGAAAATGTTCCACTTAACTCGAGGAATGTCGAAGAGCACAGACCGGATGCAGTTGTTATTGAGATCAGCAACATTTCTCAGCAGCAGAGAGTGTCAAGTGTCTTACAGGCCGCAGGATTTCGCAGGCAGTTGGAGAACATCATCCGTGGCAGCATTCGTAACGTTTCTCAGAGTCGCAGTCAGGCCAGTTCCCATCGTGCCACGCCGTCTCCCAGCAGTACGCCAGTCCGTGCCCAGGTAAGAACAAACGGTATCCAGGGCTCCAGCTAGGCCCAAACAGAAGGGCATAGCACCCTGTCCCCTTGGATCTGCGCCTGATCACATTATTATACAAATTGTTATACAGGGAAGTGTATTAAAGTTTTAATAAATCAATCAAATTTTCACACTGAAAATTGTTTTAGAAAGTATAGTAATAATGTTTAAAATAAAAATATGTGTTATTTGAAATATGTAATAATATACATGTAACACATGCTTTATTAGAAATATTCCACAGGAATTTGCTGAACAAGCTAAAGTGCCCTTTAAAAAATCAGCACCAAACCTTTTCAAATCCTATCTGGAGCACTGCAGGGCTGTTTTTGGGCTAATTTTATAGCTGTTATTCAGTCATATTAACCAATAGCAAAAATTATCTCTTTGAAAAGTCCTGTCCCAATATTCCCAGTTGTTAGGCTTTCAAATGTTTGAAAATAGAGCTGTTAACTTTCTGTTAAGTGCAGAAATAAACAGGTTGGAAGTTGTAATAGCCATTTTACTGATATGTTTGTGTTTAAGGTTTTCTTTTATCTGTAAGTATAGTTTTAGCAAGCGTTATTAATTAAACAATTAAAATGTGTCACAATTTAAATTCAAATGACAGAAAAATCACAAATTTCATGGTTAAAGTAGATCAAAAACATTGGTAAAAGTATAATTATATCAAAATTATATAACAATCAGCTGCAAATTAAATCATTCCACAAACCAATATCATAAATTTGATCAGCTATCAGATAATAACAACACTCTATCACCATAGACTCCAGTAGGTGACTCCCCACTAATAACAACAACACTATATCACCATAGACTCCGGTAGGTGACTCCCCACTAATAACAACAACACTCTATCACCATAGACTCCGGTAGGTGACTCCCCACTAATAACAACAACACTCTATCACCATAGACTCCGGTAGGTGACTCCCCACTAATAACAACAACACTCTATCACCATAGACTCCGGTAGGTGACTCCCCACTAATAACAACAACACT
>VMBQ01006606.1:0-21240 GCA_007657795.1 Dreissena rostriformis | reverse complement strand
GTGCTGTCTTTTTGTAGCAACAACTTGCCGCCACAGGCACAGATGGACAGAGGGTGGAGCAATTCATCAGATCCATTCCACAGACTCAGCCTCATCAACACAACGACTTCTCCAACCTTGGAATCCCCGGCCAGGGAGAAAACAACTGGGACAACATTTCTGTCACCAGTATCAGTGCCAGCGCTGTGCCTTACACACAGGTAACTGTAAGCTGCGTATTTAGGATAGACTGTGCCTTACACACAGGTAACTGTTAGCTGCATATTAAGGATAGACTGTGTCTTACACACACAAAACTGTTAGCTGCATAGACTTTGCATTACACACAGGTAACTGTTAACTGCATATTTAGTATAGACTGTGCCTTACACACAGGTAACTGTAAGCTGCATATTTAGGATAGACTGTGACTTACACACAAGTAACTGTTAGCTGCATATTTAGGATAGACTGTGCCTTACACACAGGTAATTGTTAGCTGAATATTTAGTATAGAATGTGCCTTACACACAGGTAACTGTTAGCTGCATATTTCGGATAGACTGTGCCATACACACAGGTAACTGTTAGCTACGTAGACTGTGCCTTACACACAGGTAACTGTTAGCTTCATATTTATGATAGACTGTGCCTAACACACAGGTAACTGTTAGATGTATAGACTGTCCCTTACACACAGGTAAATGTTAGCTGCTTAGACTGTCACTTACACACAGGTAACTGTTAGCTGCATAGATTGTCATTTACACACAGGTAACTGTTTGCTGCATAGACTGTCCCTTACACACAGGTAACTGTTAGCTGCATAGACTGTACCTTTCACACAGGTAACTGTTAGCTGTATAGACTCAGCCTTTTACACAGGTAACTGTTAGCTGCATAGACTGTGCCTTACAAACAGATAACTGTGAGCTGCATATTTAGGAAAGACTGTGCCTTACACACAGGTAACTGTTAGCTGCATATTTAGGAAAGACTTTGCCTTACTCACAGGTAACTGTTAGCTGCATATAAAGAATAGACTGTGCCTTACACACACGTAACTATTAGCTGCATATTTAGAATATACTGTGCCCTACACACAGCTTACTGTTAGCTGCATAGACTGTGCCTTACACACAGGTAAATGTTAGCTGCATAGACTGTGCCTTACAAACAGGTCACTGTTAGCTGCATATTTGTGATAGACTTTGTCTTACAAACAGGCAACTGTTAGCTGCATAGACTGTGCCTTACACACAGGTAACTGTAAGCTGCATATTTATGATAGACTTTGCCTTACACACAGGTAACTGTAAGCTGCATATTTATGATGAGACTGTGCCGTACACACAGGCTACTGTAAGCTGAATATTTAGGATAGACTTTGCCTAACACAAAGGTAACTGTTAGCTGCATATTTATGATAGACTGTGCCTTACACACATGTTACTGTTAGCTGAATATTTAGGATAGACTTTGCCTAACACACAGGTAACTGTTAGCTGCATATCTATGATAGACTGTGTCGTACACACAGGTAACTGTTAGCTGCATATTTGTGATAGACTGTGGCTTACACACAGGTAACTGTAAGCTACATAGACTGTGCCTTACACACAGGTTACTGTAAGCTGAATATTTAGGATAGACTGTGCTTAACACACAGGTAACTGTTAGCTGCATATTTAGGATAAACTGTGCCTTACACACAGGTTACTGTTACAGTTAGCTATATATCTATGATAGACTGTGCCTAACACACAGGTAACTTTAAGCTGCATAGACTGTGCCTTTCACACAGGTTACTGTTAGTTGAATATTTAAGATAAACTGTGCCTTTCACACAGGTTACGGTTACAGTTAGCTGAATATTTTTAATAGACTGTGCCTAACACACAGGTAACTGTTAGCTGCAAATACTGTGCCTTACACACAGGTAACTGTTAGCTGCATAAATTGTGCCTAACACACATGTAACTCTTAGCTGCAAATACTGTGCCGTACACACAGGTAACTGTAAGCTGCATAGACTGTGCATAACACACAGGTAACTGTTAGCTGCAAATTGTGGATAGATTGTGCCTAACACACAGGTAACTCTTAGCTGCATATTTAGGAAAGGATGTGATTAACACATGGGTAACTGTTAGCTGTAAATTGTGGATAGACTGTGCCTTACACATAGGTTTCTGTTAGCTGCATATTAAGGATAGGCTGTGCCTTANGATGAAAAGTTTAACTGAATTTGATCTTTTTAAAGTGAAAATTTAGATACAGATTTTTTTTTCTATGTGACCACTAGCCCTTTCTGATCATTTAATGGTCACAGTTTTAAGCAATTTAATAAATGTTTTATCGAGAATTACTCCAGTTATCCCTGTATTACTTTGTGAATACCGACACAGAAATCTATCTCTATGTGTCACTGAACAATATTGTACATATATAAAAGGAAACTCAATATTGGCACAGGCAGACAAGTCAAACTTACTTTGCTGATAACAGGTAGGCTATCTTTTTTTCCCAAGCTGAATGGTTTGGAAGGATTTACACATGAACACTGCATTTCAATCCTGTTGCAGGTCTGCTAGGATCTGTGCTACAAAATGACTACATGTCCCACTCAAGACTGGCTATACCTACCGGACCAGTGTAAGTATGACCAGCGTCATGCGAAAATGGGTCTTCTGTCATATGCAACCATTGAGCTCAAGACCAGCCTGCGCAATTGCGTAGTCTGGTCAGGAGATACAAGTTCTGCTATAAAGTCACTCAAGCTTATCTGTGAAAATTTAAGAAATATATGCAAGTGGTAATAACCAATCATTCCAAAGAAACACAATAGAACTTCATTTTATCCATGGCACAGTTGAAAAACATTATCAAACAGTTAGGTTCATTTGAGTTTGTTTTTACTGATTTAAAACTTTTCCCTTGTGTACACAAGTTTAAAAAAAGGCCAATGTTTTTCAGTGCACAGGAAGTTACTTGGCAGGCGATTGAAGAGCAACAACAGGAGGAGCTCGTACAGGAAGTCAGTGAGCTCCTACATCGCAGACTGGTCACCTCCACGCTGCAGGGGGAGTTTCGTAATATCCTCGAGCTTCATGTGCAGGTATGGCATTCTTTTTAGAAAGGGCTACGTTGGAAACAATTTTAGAATTGTATTACTGTCATTCAATTCTACGAAGAAAGGCATGCTTTAACAGAAGTTTGGGAATTATTTATTCTCAAAGTTTGCCTCAGTGCCCTTGCTTCCAAAATTGTCATCATGGAAGCATAAAAAAATGAGTCTCTGGTAAAAATGGGGTTTAATGCGTGTGTGTTATGTGTTATCCCAGAATAGCCTGTGCAGTCAGCACAGGCTTATCAGATACAACACTTTCTGCCTAGACTATTTTTTTGTTCATAAGAGATTCCTTTAAACAAAAATAAGCGGAAAGTGTTGTCCCCGATTAGCCTGTGTGGACTGCACAGGCTAATCTCGGACAACATTTTACACAGATGCATCAAGCCCAGTTTTCCCAGAATGAGGCTCTCTATATGTATCTGCTAAAAAATTCTGTATCCAATAAATAACCCTAATTGGGACTACAGAAACTTCACTATTTAACCAACTGGTAATCACTATCAATATTTTCTTCCCAATGGCTAACTGCTGCATAGTAGAGGACTTTATATCCAGATCTATTTGATACATCTCCGGTGGAGACTTACATGTTTTGCTCAACATGGTTATGACAGCTTTATTCAGATCAAACATACCTCAGCCAGGAGGGGAAATTATATCCTTCCAGTTTGTAGGGTGTGGTTGAAAATTAGGAACACTGAGTATAAGGAACAATTAAATATATTCCATACTCAGGGCTTTTTTCCCCATTTTTGTGAAGCAGCCTGTGTCCCCTCATTTGAAATAAAAAAGCAGCGCACGGTTCAAAATTGTGAAAAAAATGAGTTGCAAACTGTTCAAATTGTGAAAAAAAATAAACTGTTCAAAATTGTGAAAATTTGAGTCAAAAACTTCTTTAAATTTTAAATGTTTGAGTTGCGAACTCCTCAAATTTGTGAAAAACAGCCATTGTCTAAGAAAGGGAAAAAAGCCCTGATACTTAACTTGAAATTTGGAAAAAGTTCAGCTTTTTAAAGAAATTTGATAAGGGAAATGGGATATATTAGACCCTTTCTAAAGGAGCAAAAATGCTATGTCTGCATATTGCAACGAAACCAACGAGTGCTGTCTTTTTGTAGCAACAACTTGCCGCCACAGGCACAGATGGACAGAGGGTGGAGCAATTCATCAGATCCATTCCACAGACTCAGCCTCATCAACACAACGACTTCTCCAACTTTGGAATCCCCGGCCAGGGAGAAAACAACTGGGACAACATTTCTGTCACCAGTATCAGTGCCAGCGCCGTGCCTTACACACAGGTAACTGTAAGCTGCATATTTAGGATAGACTGTGCCTTACATTCAGGTAACTGTTAGCTGCATATTTGGGATAGACTGTGCCTTACACACAGGAAACTGTTAGCTGCATAGACTTTGCATTACACACAGGTAACTGTTAACTGCATAGACTGTGCCTTACATACAGGTAACTGTTAGCTACATAGACTGTGCCTTACACACAGGTAACTGTTTGCTGCATAGACTGTGCCTTACACACAGGTAACTGTTAGCTGCATATTTAGGATAGACTGTGCCTAACACACAGATAACTGAAAGCTGCATATTTAGGAAAGACTGTGCCTTACACACAGGTAACTGTTAGCTGCATAGACTGTGCCTTACACACAGGTAACTGTTACCTGCATATTTAGGATAGACTGTGCCTTACACAAAGGTAACTGTTATCTGCATATTTAGGATAGACCTTGCCTTACACACAGGTAACTGTTAGCTGCATATTTATGATAGACCGTACCTTACACACAGGCAACTGTCCCAATGATATCTCAGAATAAAACTGAGTCACATGTTAGAAAAAAACACTATTTCACCAGGCATGTTTATAGTAATGAAAATGAACACTCACAGTTTTATTAAATAACAGAATGTTATTAGTGACACTTTACTTAAAACCATCCAACTATTTTTGAATGGATACAATACATGACTGGCAGGGGTTTTGGTAAATTAACACGACTAAGGCTACTTATATAACTTACATTTGGGCCCACAACTATAAAAAGTCCAAATTGACTAAGCGGTCACCTGAGTATTGTGGTCACCTGGTGTAAGCGGTCAGTCTAGATTCACCCCAAAAAATCCGTCTTTATTACACCTCAGTATACCGGTCATCTGCCATAAGCAGCCAGCATCCAGTATATTTCACACCAAAAGCCATTTTTGCATGTGTGTTAAAGCAGTTGTGAGGCAGTCATTTCGAGTAGCGAAAAGTACACACTCAAATTGATCTGCGTTGTTATCTCTCACCTCTGATTTCATGGCGTCTATTGTGTGGCTAAAGGATCTGATTGCAGTAACTGCCTTCGATATTATACATGCAGCAAACTGTGAGATTACAGATAAAAGACAATGCAACTGTTTATACAATGGCATATTATTAATAACTAAGTTTTTCCAATTTCTCCTACAGACCAACCTGCACCTTAGTCGAGAGATATCGGGGTTGAAGGCCCAGCTCCTAGAGATGAAGAATATGATGAAGATCAGCTTTGACCCTCAGATGGACATCCAGAGGTCAATCCGACAGGAAGTGGCTGCAGGCATAGCAGCTGGATCTGGTAGGTAGTGCATAACATGTGGCATATGATAGTCTTTTACCAAGTCTGTTCAAAATCATGACCCTCAAANAGTGCATAACGTGTGGCATATGATGGTCTTTTACCAAGTCTGTTCAAAATCATGACCCTCAAAATTTGAGGATAACATAACTATTTGTATATGGTGAAAACTTAAAAATCTTCGCTAAAACCCCAAGGCTCAAAGGTTTTGTACTTTACGCGTAACATTGCATGGTGGTTCTCTACCAAGTTCATTCAAAGCATATCACTCGGGTAAACATAGGGGTTACTTGTATCCCTTATATGTATATGGTGAAAACTGTAAAAATCTTCCCCGTTGAAACCGCAAGGCCCAGAGGTTTGGTATTAAGCATGTCATATGGTTTGATTGTCTCTGTTTGTTTGTTCAAGTCATGCCCCTGGGGTCAAGACTGGCGAGAGGCCAATAACTTGGCCCTGGGGTAACTTGAATCCTTTATATGTATACATGTATAGTGACAAATTAAGAAATTATATTTAATATGTATAGATATTAAAAACTTTAAACAATTCTTCTATGTAATTGCATGGCAGAGGTTAGGCATTTGTTATGTAACATCATACGGTGGTCCTCTACAAAGTTTGGTCAAATCATGCCCCTGTGGTCAAAACTGTCGTTACTCTGCAAGTAATTTATTTCCCTTACACTTCCCTTCCCCTATACAGATGTTTGGTATTTGTTATGTCACAAAATATAATTGGTTATCTACCAAGTTTGTTTAAATCATGTCCCAGTGGTCCAAATATGCCCCGCAATGGTTTTTATTAAACATAAAACATGGCCATTAGGAGGCTAGATAGTTTTCCTTATATGGCTATAATGAAATTTTGCGAACACACTAAAAGTAATTTATTTTGCCCAGTCATTATGAAATTTCTCAAAGCATTTGTTTCAATGCTATCTTGGCTGATTTCTTAAATGGTTATGGACACATCACAAAAGCCGCTCAGAGTTGTTCAGTTTCTTCAGGCGTCAGGTGAGCGATAAAGGGCCCTTCATTACCTCTTTTAATATATTCTCTTAATAAACTTAACCATATTGGTAGTACAAAAAATAACGTTTTATCCCCCGCCAAAGGCGGAAAGATATAGAATTTGTGTTGTCTGTCCGTCATTCCGTTCGTCCGTCTGTCACAAAAATTTTAAATTGGCGGGGATATCAATTCAACGAATTTGCTTGTTTTAAATGAATTCATTCTAATTTTATCAGGAGCTGCCATCCCCGGGACTGCAGGTATTGTTCCCACGGCAACCGCGGCCATGTCCCGCCCCGTGAACGACACCCACTGTCTGATCTGCCTGGACAATCACAGTGACTCCGTGCTGTACCAGTGTGGTCACATGTGCGTCTGTTTCCCATGCGGGCGACACCTGATGGATCGCGGTGCCAAGTGCCCCGTATGCCGGGCACCGATCAGGGACATAATTCGTGCGTACAAGTGCAACTCGGAATAAAAAAGACAGTGATTCAGCGACTTCAAACAGTATCTGCTGCTATATAAGGGATCAAGTTATGATTTGGCTGTGAATATTTCAGTTTTTAAAGCACCAATCCGGGCCATTATTTGCGCCTACAAGTGCAACTCGGAATAAAGACAGTGATTCAGCTACTGCGAACAGTATCTGTTGCTTTATAAGGGAGTGACTTCTGCTGTGGCTGTGAATATTTCAGTTTTTATGAAGATACTGCTTGTGAGCTCGGAAAGTAGCAGTAGCAGTAGCAAAATCAGGTGACTCAACTGTAATGTGAATTTTTCTGTAACAGAACAAAGGAGTGCTTTTTTAAACACTTTAGGAGTATACTATTGCCCTTGAATGGGTGCACTTTAATTCTTTACTATTCAATATTTCTAGAATAGTTTAATTGATCTGAACTTACTGTGTTATTCTTTATGTATGAATGTCTCAATAGTTGAACAAAACTTCAATTTGTTACGGGCAGTTGTATGATAGTTGTGTCTATTTCAGTTTTTGAGTTGACGTATGCTGTAGCTGAGATCTTTTTCTAGCTGAATACACTGTTCTATTCTAAAGCTATGGAAGTTTTAGTATCTGAACACAATGTTTTATGTTTAGCAGTGGATATTTCACTATCTAAAGGAACTGACTTGTGCTTCATTGTTGCATATTTCATTAGTTAATGTAGGGAAATGGGATTATTGGCCTTTGATATGGATTGCTAATTATATGTTTGAGCACTCTTTTTTCTAAACATATTTAGGTCTTAAAATGATTCTACTTGTTTTGCCTATCTGTTATGTACAAGCATAATTATGACTTATTTATCTGATTTAAATTATTTGTACATGTACATAATTATATTTATGATGTGCAAAAAAGCAACACATTTTTATCACAATTGCATAGAAGCATACACGGATGCTTTGTAAAGAAACAGGTTGTTTTTGGTTTCTTTTTGTTTGTTGTTGTTGCTGTTGTTATTTTGTTGTAAAAGATACAATGTAATTAAATGAAAACTGCAGATTTTCACGAAACTTCAAAGGAGTTGTTTTTGGGAAAATCTCTTTCAGATATGAAACTATATTTTCGGTCGTCTGCATATAAAGTCACCAGAGCTAAACACATTTTTTTAATGGGACAACTGGGCCGGCTAGCTCAGTTGGTAGAGCGCCTGACTACAATTCCGAGGATTGTAGGTTCGATCCCCATGCCTGGCTACATTACTTGGGGATTGGTAATAAAATCCTTTCTACTGTCATTCTACCCTACCTCTAACTCAAGCTCGACAGTTGATAGTACTTCATACGTATCTGCGCTTTGTACTAGTAAACCAGCTATTCCCTGAAAAGTGTGTGTTGGTAATACTGAAATACAGATATACTGTTAATAAGGCGAAAAAGCCACACACACAAAGTTCATCTTTGACTAACCAGATACCTCGAGGCTCCTCGGTTCTGGTCGAGTCTGTCCCCACATCTTGACCATCTGCTTGGCATCTGCATCCATGTCTCGGCACCAGGTGTTTTTAAGCTGCCCTCTCTTCCTCTTCCCTTGGGGGTTGCAATGTTTTATTGTCAAAAAATCTTCGTTGCTGATCTTGTCTGGTCAGGGGATCTTCCTGCACGGGGTCACCTAATATTTTTTTAATTCATTCATAAACGAGCCTATGATACTTCCGAGGTGGCGCTAAGGACCGGAAGTTTTTCACATACAACATGTACACGTAAAATTCTACAGGGTAAGAAGCTTTTATATGAATTTTGAAAATATTACGCATTCGTTTACAAATCGGGAAATGTAGTGTGATTCGAAGAATACTAATTCATCATCAAAAGTACAGAAAAATAAAATCAGAACCTATTTGGAAACGTGAGGACCTTTATAAGTTATGACATGGATGAGTTTTTAAAGGCAAATCGATGTTTTTGTCTGTGTGACGAGCAAATGTCCATCCAATTAAATCGCTAACGACATTAAACGGTTGCTTTTTATCATATAAAAGTTGGTGCATTCAGAAACACATTTGATTCTTGCCGATCTAATAGACAGTTTTACATTCTTCCAAAAGAGATGGAGCCAATGAAATAGAGGTGGAGTTAAGAACAGGAGGTGGCGCCAATACATATGCTATACGATTTAACAGTCGTATCACTTAAATTTGAAAGTTTTCCTTTTTTATATGAGGTTTTATTTTCCAACGTAAATACGTAAACCCAAATCTTTACAGAACATACAGACGTTCTATAAAAACAACAATATGTAAATATTTAATTATAGACAGACAGGAAGAATATTTTACTAAAGTTTATTTAATTATATTAGGAACCAACAAAGTTTAGAAATCAGCAAGCCAATTGAAACAGATTGAACGATATATAAAGAATATGTCATTCACAATAGATCGAATAACTAAATATCAAACGTTCCCAAAACAGTTCATGTACAACAAATAAATAAAAAGTGTAAATTCTTCTTCAAACGATGATCCAAATGCCTTATTCACTACCAAACACGAGTCAACGAAACTGAATTAGGCTACAATATGTTGTTTGTTTCCACTTACATCGAATTTAACCATATAAATCTTATGCACCAATTGCTTTTATATATTAAACGGAGCATGTTAGCCCTACCTGTTGGCAGAGCTGAGTCTCGGGAGACTATGCTTATGCGCTGTTAAGTTTGTCACTTCAGGGGGCAACGCCTGCTGTGGTTTAGCAGGCCGATGCATGAGTGGCAGTCCTTGAAGCACATTGCGCACACATGGGGCTTGTAGTCGGGGGAAGGGGGAAGGGCGGCGCGATTTCCTCAGGCTTATCTTTCGAGTTGCATGCTCGGATCGGCTTTTTATGGACTGTCGCCAGGCGGTGCGAGCCCCGACGAGAGTCTCCCAGGTGTCTGTTGCGATGCCGCATGCTTTGAAGTCCATCTTGCAGGCATCCTTGCACATAAGGGCCGGGCGACCCACGGGCCGGGTGTCAGTTGAAAGCTGGCCGTACATGACCTCCTATGGTAGGCGTCCATACCAATTCGGCGCAGGTGACAAAGCCATCGGAGGCGATGTTCGGTTAGAAGGGCAAAAATATTTATTAATATTTTCAATACGTTCAAGTATATCACGATCCTGCCACTAGATATCCAAAATGCGCTTGAGGCACCGCATGTGAAAGGTGTTCAGGCGGCGTTCATGTCGCATTATGGTCGTCCAAAGCTACCGTACAGCAGGTTCTGAGGACACAGGCCTGGAATACCCTGGTCTTCTCTGTTAGGAGCTTATTTTCCCAGACTGTCTGCTAGTATGACCTTGGTAGCTGAAGCCTTCCAGATGCACTTGCTAAGCTCGGTATAAATGGACAGGTTTCCGCTGATGGTGGACCCAAGGTAGGTGAAGTCGTCCACCACATCCAGGGTATAGTTCCCGATCTTGATGTAGGGTAAGTTACTGAGACCCTGGCCCATGATGTTTGTCCTTTTAAAGCCGACAGTAAGCTCAAAGTCTGTAGATACCTTAGCAAAAAGGTCTATGAGTCTCTGAAGGGCCTCCTCTGTAAGCGTGGCAAGGGCAACATTGTCCGCAAACATCGTTTCCCATCAAACCTGGTGTGAATGTAGATGTCATCGGTGAACGAGTCAAAGGCATACTTCAGCAGCACCGAGAAGAAGATGCCAAACATAGTAGGTGCGAGCACACAACCCTTCTTGACGCCGTTACTGATTGGGAATGGATCGGAGGATGACTCGTCGAAATTGACACTTCCTTTCATGTCTTCGTGGAAGGATATCACCATGCTTCGCAGCTTGGGGGCGGGCAACCGATCTTCTCCTAAAGGCGAAACAGTCCGGGTCTGCTGACCAGGTCGAAAGCCTTTTTAAGGTCGAGGAAGGCCAAGTAAAGTGGCAAACCTTGTTCTCTGCACTTGTTTGGAGTTGACGTGCAGTAAAGATCATGTCGATGGTTGATCTGCCGGCGCGGAAGACATACTGGGACTCAGGGTAGATCCTTGCTGCAAGGGTCTGGAGTTGGTTTTGGAGTAGGCGAGCAAAGACCTTCCCGACCACATGCAGAAGAGAGATGCCTCTGTAGTTGTTACAGTCACTCCGGTCACCCTTATTCTTGTAAAGGGTGACTATGTTGGCATCTGGCATGTCTTGTGGTATTGCGCCTTCCACCCAGCACAAGAGCAGAATATTATGTAGTGGCTAAAGAAAAAAGGTGGTCTTTCCGCATTTGCTGGCCTTATGTGGGATGCCGTCACTTCCTGTGGCTTTGTCACAATTAAGCAAGTCGATTGCCTTGCTAAGTTCTTCAACAGTGGACAATGGCGTCAAGCTCTTCCATTAAAGTCAGGTCACTGATGGCGTTGATGGCGGGTTCGGCGACAACCGTTTCACTACAATATAGCTCTGAGTAGTGTTCCACGCATCTCCTCGTCTGTTGGTCGCGTTCAGTGATCGTCTCCCCAGTGGAGAACTTGAGTGGGGGCCAACTGCTTTGTTGATGCCGTCGAACACGCCACGCACATTCCCACAGTCGGCTGAGCGCTGGATTATCTCGCACAGCTGCAGCCAAAAGTCGTTGGCACAGCGTCGGGCGAAACGTTGAACATCGCACCGCGCCGTCCTTAAAACTGATCTTCTCGCATGGCGACTTTTTGTAGGCGAGAAGAGCTGAGCGCTTGGTTGTCAAGTTGGAGATTGGCGTTGAACTATTGGACTTCCATCATATTACAGCACCCTGCTCTGGAGGGGCTTTGAGAGCTTTCTCAAGGCTGGTAACAAAATCCTCCCTGCGCGGACAATCACCAAGTCTGGCTGTGTTGATACAAAGCCAACCTGGGGGTTTGGAGCAATGAAGGTTGCGGGGCAGGAATCTCATCATGCTGTATAATAGGACGTAGTCTGAGTCGCATTCCGCACTGTGGTAGCTAAGTGTTCCTAGTACGTTGCTCAGCAGGGAGCTTCTGGTGATGGCAAGGTCGAGTAAGTGATACCTACGGGACCTGGGGTGCATTCAGGACACCTTATGCTGGAGTTAAGACTGGAAGGTGTTAGTGATGCACAAGTTATGTAAGGAGCAGAGCTCCAGCAATCTCTGCCCATTGTCATTCATATTCAGGGTTCCATAGTGTCCACTACAAGACGACCATAATTGATGGTCTGTCCCAACTCTTGCATTGAAGTCACCGAGAAGCAGGATAGGATCATCCTTGGGAATTCCGCCAGGCAGATTGTCCAGCTGATCATAGAAGGTGTTTTTGACTTCATCAGAAGCGCATATAATCGGTGCATAAACGCTGAAGATAGTGATGAGACCTGCAGCTGAGTTTAGGCGCGAAGGATGAGGATGTGCTTCGTACCACCACAGTGGGGGTTCGATGGAGGCAAGCAAGGTGTTCTTTACAGCAAAACCCATTCCATGTTTATGTGGCTGTTCTGGATCCCTACCCTCCAAGAAGAAAGTGTAGTTTTCTTCCCTAAGGGAAGCTAGATGATAGTATAGTTTCTTGGAGGGCGGTGATGCAAATGTCCATTCTGGTAAAATCTCTGTCGATGATGGCGATTTTCATGGAGTCATCAATGGTGAGCAAGTCATCAGAGATACTAGGGCACATGGTTCTCCCATTCCAACTTGTAAAAAGAAGTGCTGGAGGCGTCTAAGCAGTTTTCTTTGTTTTTCCTGGTGCGTGGTATTTATCCGCTTGTCGTGCACACACACTGAGCTCCAAGCACCCATTGAAGAAGGCGGATGTTTGCGGGTCAGCACCTTATTTACTGGGGATTGTCCAGCTTAAGACGGGCGATAGCTGACCAGTAAGACATGGTGGTCTTTCCCACCGTCGGAGTCAGTCCGTGGCGTCCTTTCTCTTCGCAAAACGAGCTTCGACGTATAAACCGTGACTTCTGCCTCCCGTGTTGGTTTCATCGCTGTGATTCGAAGCTGGAGTGACCTCTCCAGGGCGCTAGCCTGCGTAAGAAATTATGGAGATCATGGGTTGCCCATGCGCCAGAACCCCTCTCTCAACGCAGCTAATGGATCCATGGGAACGCTAGACCGATACAGATTTGTACCAGCATTGTCGCAGGAGTTACCGGAATGGCCTTAAAAACAAGGTCAGACTGCCTAAGGGACTCCGGCTCCGGATTTGATGTCGATGTTGACTCCTCTAGACCTTTCCATGGTCGGGTATGCCGCAAGGTAGCGGAGGTTTCAGATCAGAATTTTCCTTCTCCTAGATGGGCTACCAACCAAGAATGACTAGCCCAATCTGCCCTATTACTACGTTGATATACTGGCACGGTTCTCATGATATCGACAGCGTTATATATATTGCATTTTGTTAATTTGTTGATTTTGCTTATGATTGTTGTAATGAAACTCAACATTTACTGGTTCCTAAAAAAATTCATTATCTGGGCAACCTTGTTTTGACACGCACTATGTGTGTTGATGACGTATACACGATGTTATATTGCGCTGTAATTGGTTGAATAAATAATTTTTACCGGTAATAACAGAGGGCTTATTAAGGTTCTATACACGGAAGCGGATCACGAACAGATGCAAATGCCCGTTCACTGAAAAGCCTCAAGTTGTTCATTTGCTGATCTTACAAAGACAAGCATTTAAATCCATCAAAGCATTATTGGAAAACTGTTTGTTCCGATTAAATGTATGTCCAAACGTACGCGGATCAAATTACAGATTTGACAATTTAAGTAGTCAACTTACAAATATAAGTCCTGGGAACATACTACGCAGAAACCGTTAGATTAAATATGAGACTTTGTAATAGCTTAACAAGCGCACTTGCGACACCCCATGTCCTTAGCGCAACCTCCTTGACAGTGGCTTCATCTCTTTTGGAAGAGTGCAAAATTATTTACTAGATCGGCAAAAAGCCAATGTTTTCGTTTATGCAACAACTTATATATGTTGACAGCAATCGTTTGATGTCGTGAGCGATTTCATTGGATGGAAATGCGCGTCACACATGCAAAACACATTGATTTTCTTTTTAAAACTCCACCATGTCACAACTTATAGAAGTCCTGTTGATCTTCTTTTACATTTGTTGATGAATTAATATTCGGCGCACTAAATTGCCCGATTTTTGAAATACTTCGAAATATGTTGAAAGACCATATAAAACGTAATCACCCGGGAACATTATAAGTGTATTAAAAAAAAATCCGGTTCTTAGCGTCACCTCGGAAGTAGCTTTGGCTCGTTTATGAATGAATCTCAAAAAAGATTTGGCGAACGTGAGGCAGGTATTTATGGGGACCTGGATTTTCTTCGTGTAGGTGACGGTTTTTGTTCAGGCATCTGCTCCATAGACTAGTATTGACTTCACGATTGTATTGAAGAGCCTGATCTTGTAGTTGATGTCGATCGTGATAAAACCACAGATGTTCTTCAGCTGATTTAGCGATGCGGGTTCTGATGTCTGCATCCGTTCTTCCATGGTTGTCCAGGGTGTTTCCGATTGGCGAAGCTCTCCTACAATGTAAGTCATTTCCTGCAACTGTTGGTGGGCGTGAGAGAGAAGAGCCAGATCTTCGGCAAAGTCGAGGTCGTCCAACTGCTTCCAAAGCTTGAGTTTTGTCTCTTTTGTGATTAATAATTTATCACATCTTAATTTATTAAATCGCCGGTTTTCGGTATAACATGGGTCTCTTAAATATATAATTCATCCCTTATTGTAATTAATCCTGTCACAGAATGCAAAATAACATTATATTGATAATAACATACTATCATGGACTTTCAATGATAGACAATTTGTCGAATTTATGCAAAATTTTAACAAAACATTCTGAATGATAAAAGTACAAAGTTAAATTAAATGAGATCACAACCGTTTAACCGGCGCACACGAACGACATTTCACGTCACCAAATGTAAGAAACATTACATTATGTCGGAAGTAGTCATCATGTTGTTGAATACATATCTGGTGGTATTACAACCTATTTTTGGAACTGTACTGATTGTTTAATTATTATGTGAAACTGAAATATATCGTAAATTTTTCTAGACTTTGACACTGGCTTATATTTTTATACTTCTTTTCTTAAATATAACATATGTGTAAAGGTCAATTAAGACCCTAACAGAACTCAATGATTATCATCTGCGCCGGTGATTCTGTGTTCTTTTGCCATTTTGCATTTGTCGCCATTTGAGCGCTTCCGTATTAAATGCTGAAAACGTGTTTAAAAATGCTCAAGTGATAAGCGGTATTATATAATGACTTTTGGAAGCATGTAGCTGATTTATGTTATTTAAATATTGATATATTTTTTTTAATTTACATCTACTATTAATCGTCATAGCATTTAAACGATGCAAAATTTCATTTCATAGTTCATGTCCGATTGATTTTACCCTCTTTGATACATTATATAGACTTTAAAAAAGTTGTATACAATTTAGTTCATATTTATTCTCCAAATGCTAACATTGTTCATGATACTTCATTTTAAAGTTGGCTACAATCATGAACCTCATAACAAAGCTCTGCAATTCTATGATATTCTAGGACAACCATCGTATGTTATGCTGTAAAATTAATTCTATAAACAAGACGTGTTTATTGACGATAAACAAGTCCTTACATTTTGATCATTATTGTAATTTTGCTGTCAGTGACTTTGTTTGGCGCTAAAATACCGCGAACAATATGTAACAGTACAGTCATAATCAAGTTCACGAACTTTTTTCTTGTTATCACAGTTACAGTTAATGATTGGTAGTTCCATGATGTTCATATATTCTTCTAATGACGTTTATTTTCAAAGACCGGACTTCGTATTTATATTATATTATCTAATAGTATACAATAAATTTAGTGTATTAAAGTTCTCCCATTCGTTTAATTAAGCTTCTTACATTTAAATGGTTAGATTTTATATTCCTAGAGACTATGATATATCACCGTGATCGTCATCATCATTATCATCATTTTTATAAACTGCTGCTCAGCATCAGTCTCGTTTCAGTATCATCATCATCATCATTATTATCATAATCCTCCTCCTCCTCATCATCATTATCATCATAATCCTCCTCCTCATCATTATCATCATAATCCTCATTCTCATCATCATCATAATCCTCCTCCTCATCATCATCATAATCCTCCTCCTCATCATCACCATCATCATCATCATTATCATCATCATTATAATCCTCCTCCTCCTCCTCATCATAATCCTCCTCCTCCTCATCATCATTATCACCATAATCCTCCTCCTCCTCATCATCATCATAATCATCCTCCTCACCATTCATCATCACAATCATCATCACCATCGTCATCATCATCATCACCACCACCATCACCATCGTCATCATCATCGTCATCATCATCATCGTCATCATCATCATCATCATTATCATCATCATCATCATCATCATCCTCCTCCTCCTCATCATCATCACCATCATTATATTCCTCCTTCTCCTCCTTATCATCATCACGACTTCGCCATCATAAACAAATATTATATCGTAATAAATGGAACTACAACCATCATTTATGATAATACACATTAATAACAAAATAAACAAAAGCACGGTTGCACATATTTTATTTAATCGAATAATCGTCTTTTTTATAACAAACGTCAGTCGGAAAAAGAACATAGAACATTTAAAAAAAATAAAACACCAAAAAACTTGTAATAAACACAAACATTAAATAGAACTGGTTTCCCTGCCCTGGAATGATCAATCAAATGAATAGAGTGTTAAACAGATTTTAAGGAGTCCCAAACTTCACTCTCGGCCAGAGTTATTCACGTTACGCGTTATAATATTGTTCATAAAAAATAAGCATTGCAAAACAAGAAATACAGATATGCATTATATTTATGAATACAAAATAAAATTGCGTAACAATATATAATGAAGTTAATTTAAGTACCTGAAAATGAACTGAAATTGTAAGATAACTTTTTTTCTTGTTCTGGGTACTGTATTTCCTAACTCAAAGACTTAAATGACAAGGACTTTGCACAAGGAGCGAATTAACACATAGTTGTATATGTTGAAATCTAACACGTAACGCGATTTGATTTGTATAGCCAAATAACGCATAGTACTATATGGTGAAATAAAACACAACACATCGTTTTGTTTTCTATATGCAACACTTATAAGCATGATGAATTAAAATACAACACGCGGTGTGATTTATATAGCAAATTATTCTCTATGATGAGGTCTACCACGACATGCCGTCTAATTTCTATAACCAACAAACATATAGTGCTATATGATGTAGTCTTACACGACAAAAGATTTGATTTCTATAGCAAAATAACTAATAGACGAATATGATGCAATCTAACACAATAAGCAGTTGGATTTCTATAGCTGACTTAACAATTAGAAGTATCTGCTGAGTTCTAACATGACATGAACAGAACAGAACAGACAGTTTATTCAGACGTATACATACGCTCAGCGTCTTTAATGCATATAAATATAAATAAAGCAATGTCACGTGTCAAAATATAATCATTTTGACCAAATCAATGATACAATAATATATATATAATGAAATTAAAAAAAAAATATGAACAGAAAAGAAAAAAAAATGAAAAGAAGAAACATTCTAATTTTAAAGGCAGTACGGATAAACTATAACGTTTAATGAAGACATGATATAATTTTTACAAAAATTACAAACACATTAAATCAATTATTTCACATAATATCGATGCACGACAAGTGATCTTATTTACGGCACTTAAGAAAACTTTGAAGTCAATTAGTGGTTTTTATAATCGAATTTCGTATAGTTAAGGCTTCTTTAACATATTTACATACATTAATAATTTCAAATTTACATGTTGATGTCAATAAATTATGGAACTGTACTACAGATAGGTTAATGTAATAAATACGTTTACTGTATTTCTGACGTAGTAATCGATAGCATGCTCAAACACACATTAAATGGAATTCATCCTCTATGTCCCGTTGATTACAACAAAGACAATACTGTTCTTCACGAGGAATATAGTTGCATAAGTATCTTCCGGTCTGAATTCTCAACGGGTGGGCAGTAGACCCTAATTTAACAAATTATAAACGTAGATATTTAGGCAATAAATCCAAGTAATATTCATATTCAAGAGTAGTTTAAAAATTCTATACATATCTAGAATAGAACTTCTATTTGTATTACCAAACCATTCCTGCATAGAGGTGTCAATAAGTTTGCATTTAAATTCAGATACAAAAAAAAATGCTGTTAGTTATATTTGAAGTTTCAAAAACATATTCGTTTAACAATTGTTAAACATTTGCAACCCAATTTGTGCATCCTTCAATACTATCATTCAATGCTTGGATATACACAGTTTGTATAATAATATTTTAACCGTAACAATTTTTAACCAATATTTAACAATTCGTACATATCTTTTTACATATAACAGGTATCTGTATAACTCACCATATACTACAGATAACATGTGTTTATATTAACATTCAACAATCTTTTGCAACATTTAAAATGAATGCGTTCGATCTTTTTTTGTATTATTAAAACCCCATATTTCAGAGGCATAGCAACAAATAGACCCAACAAAAGAATCAAACAACTGACAAAATAATTTTGGCTTAAGTTCATACTTCTTACATTTATAAAGTAAAATATTCATCGCCTTAAGGGCTTTTCCAACCAAATTTTCTTGATTTAAAGTGAAACTACCAGTGTACGTAATAACAGTGCCGAGATAATTAAAATTATCGACGATTTTTATATTTTGTCCATTTCATGTCCATTTTTCATTTTATCGAATTTTACTCCTTTTGTGAAATACCATTATTTTTGTTTTTGAATTATCACATTTAGCCCCCATGAATTACAATACTGGTTAAGGTTATCTAAATGATTCTGTAATTTCTCTGGTGATTTGCCTAAAATGACAATGTCATCTGCAAATAACAATAAAATTAAGGTTATGTCGTCTATATTTAGGTCAGACAGTGTGCTATCTTGTTAAAAAAAGACCGACAGCAAAACTAAAGTATTTAGAGTATGATGTACACGACTTAACACAAGATTTAATATTTTCATACATACTTAATTATTCTTAATTATTTACCTTTTATACCAGATTTGTTCATTTTTAACCATAATGCAATACGATATATACTATCAAGTACTTATATGCTATCAACACATTACATCAAATCAACGTATACAACATACAGACGTTTTTTTTTCATATATCAAAAAAAATATTGCACAACATACATCAGTATATAAATAGCATCAACAGTTGAACATCCTTTTCTTAATACGAATCTGAAATGTTAGCATTATCGTCACAGAACAATTCGATACGTTTGTTTAAAATTGTTTGTAAACAACTTAGAAAAACAACTTACAAGTGTTATCCATCTATAATTAATAGCATCGTTGACAGAACCTTTTTTATGCAAAGGGATGATAATGCTTTCCGTCCACTGATCCGGAAAAAAGCCAGAAACTAAAATGCTATAAAACATATGACACAAATGATTGTTCAAAATATCCAAACTTCCAATAAAATATTCATTTAAAACAACATGCAGTTTGATTCTTATAGCCCAATTAACACACATAAGTATATGAAGAATTCTAACACCATACGCAGATTGATTTGTATAGCCAATTAACTCATAGTGGTATATTATGAATTCTTACTCGACACGAAGTTTGATTTCTATAGCAAATTAACACATATAACTATATGATGAATTATAATAGGACACGCGGTTTGATTCCTATAGCCAAATCAACAATCAGTAGTTTATAATGAGTTATGACTCGACACGCGGTCTGTTTTCTTAAAAAAAAGATTCATCTCATGTGTGGGTATATTTGATTTATATAGTCAATTAACACATGAGACTATTGAATAAATACTAACACGACACGCAGTTTGATTTATATATCCAAATTATCATTGTTCTTTTAATGACGAATTCTAACAAGACATTAAATAGTAGTATATGATGCGTTATAACTCGACACGCGGTTTGATTTCTTTAGACAAAGAATTATAACAAGTGTGGGTATATTTTGAGTATTAATGGGCGGAGCTATACCATTTATATTTATATTTCATTGTGTATATACTTTTGTATAATAATTCTTAATTAGTAATCATAGAGAATCCTTGAAGCGTGTACAGTTAGATCTAGATGTATGTGCATATATACCTACTAGAAAAGTGTCATTCTATTGTATGTTAATACTGTACTGAAACAAATGATTGTATTTAATAAATAAAATACAATGACACTAAAGCAAAAAGAAAACGTGATAAAATTGAATATTTGTTTAAAGCTTTTTGTCCTTTTTACAAATAACTTGCGCTGAAAACATTTATATTAATGAATATGATGTCTTTACAGTTAACTGTTAAGGAAAGAAACTGAGGTATGTTATGTCTTAGGTTATCAACAATAAAACGCTGTTGGATATGCATTTCTTTAAAAAAAAACGTTTGGAATATGTAACACAAATAGTTTCCATTTACCTGACTTTAATATGCAAAACAAAACAAACAACAGACGTAGGTCGTGAATCAAAACCATAAGTTTCTATGATATTTTACACATTGAACTCAAATACTGTGATACCATAGTAATATTTCGTAATTCATGGTTTGGCATAAACGACTTTCATCTGTCATCATATATTTGAGATATGCATGTACATGTATTCCTTTTATTGATACAGAATCAAGAATCCGCATTCATGGATTTATGAGATCGAGGCAGGGATAATCTGAAGTCGCATTGAAATTCGGTTTTTGAGGTCCTGATCCCTACTGAACTTGATCATGTTTTCATCCATACACCGAATGAAATAGTTATACTCCTTGCTATTAACGCCGCCATCGTAATGATCATCTTCATCAACACCTCCAGTATCACGTACATACAATATATGGGATCCAGGTGTCTTGTGGTGCATTCGGAATCGATTAACAATAACAT
>VMBQ01006605.1:0-52206 GCA_007657795.1 Dreissena rostriformis | reverse complement strand
ATCATTCAATTTTCATTCTATGCAGAATAAAAAATATATACTAATCGTGCTAACTATCATTATAAAGCACATTTGTACATTGGCACATTCTCAGTGTACAAAAACACAGAACATATAAGCCACGCTTAGGGAAAATGGGGTTTCATGCACGTTTGTAAAGTGTCATCCCGGATTAGTCTGTGCAGTCAGTACAGGCTAATGGGGGAGAACACTTTCCGTTTTTATGCATGTTTTTCGCTTAAAGGAAGTCTCTTCTTTGCGAAAATCCAGTTTATCTGCAAAGTGTCCTGGGACTAGAACCAGTATTTTGTGTTATTGTGAGAGTGCTCCCACTGTTGGGATCGAACCCGTGACCTTCCGATCGCAAGGCGTACACCGTACCCACTACGCCACGGCGACCCTTTACGAACATGCATTAAGCTCCGTTTTCTTATAGCGAGGCTGAAATAGAAATAAATAATTTACAATGTGACAAAATGTATTCTAGTGAGACATTTTCCTGAAAAAAGTGCATTAGGCAATAGTTGTTTAGACATGCCTGCAATACAACGATAGACCTTATCTCCAGATTAAAATAAGAATAGGAGCTTCGTTCTGGAAAAACGGGGATTAATACACTTAACCATTTTGACAGATGTATCCAGCATTCCACAAGTGTGTTCGACACACATAGCCGATGTGTCCGTTTGACGATATGAGAAGTACAAAATGACATTTCTAACACGCAAAACAGTTCTGCGAAACAATTCTAACTTGTCCGGCGTAGATTACAAATATAAGACGCATCTTAATATTTGCATAACTAGTTTTATCACGCCAATAGTAACCACCTGATATCAATTGTTACAACTGTTAATCTCCAATTGGACAAACAAATACAAATTCTTAATATACAATATATATGCACCATATTTATAACATAGTCAATCTTATAAAAAAAAGACGTATTTTTTTCATATTTACTTTGCTCCATATAAACATAACTTAAATCCAAAAAAAACATGTTCTGCAATACGAAATAGGATAAAGAAAGTTTATACGGACACAATTTCATCCATCCCATGAAAACAAATATCAATACAAAATAAATTTCCTTGTCAAAAACATACATAAAGGTGACAGTGCATTGAATTTCGCAATATAATTATGTACAAATAAATATTCTTTAAATGTTAAAGACATGTAAAATTTATTGTTATTACTTAATCTGAAAATCTAACGGTTAACTCACTCTTTTACACCCTAAATGTAATCAATTTGAAATTTCGCTGCACGCTACTTAACTTCTCAAAAAGACTTATTGCTAATACCACACACACCTCCCATTTACAGACATCGGTTGCCAATAAATCTTTAATAAATGTTCATTGATAACCTGAAGCAGATGACATAAGGCACTTGTGCATCACATAAAGCAACTGACATCACGTAGTTTACAATCAAGTACAATTAAAGCTATATCTCTTAAAAAGGCTTGAATTTTTTAATAATTAAGCTGCTGCCTTGTACGAGTATTGAGTATCGTGACATTTTCGAAACAACGTTTCCTTGAGTTTCTTGAAAAAATCACGAATAAAAAATAATTTACTTACCGACTTGTTAATCTTGAATCTTTAATAAAGCCACTTATTTCACACCTTTTATTTTAAACTGTGTGACACGCTTATACCACGCTCCATTATGTTGTAATTGTGTGGTGAACAAACCACCTGCAAAACAACAAAAGCCAGCCGAAGTCAAATCAGATTTTCAATACACTGTCTTCTGCTACAGAGCATTGGTTTGATATTGATTTTTCATTGCATTTCAGCTTATTTCAACACGCTCATCTATGTGTGATAATGAGCCTAGCACTTGTACTGAAGTTTGAGTATTGTTCAAAACAATTTGCTTTAACAAGTCTAAATTTAGATGTGGCTCAGGGAGTTAGCTAGTTTTGACGGCTGGGGAAAATTAATGAAAAACGCTTCCTAGATCACCACCAAAGGTTGTAGAAAAAGACTAGAAAATCTCGAGGCCTTTCAGTTTTAAAAGATCATTTTAAAATAATTTAACGAATGAAGTCCACATGGATATATTTTGCATGTAACTTCTTGGACATGTTCAGTTTTGACCCAGGGGGCATAACTATCTTCGTAAAAGACTATAATAGTTATGATGAAACAAACCAAAATAACAACTTTTGAGCCTTTCGGTTTCTGAAAAGAAAACAAAAATCATTATACTGATAAAGTCTATAATAAAGCACATGACTACCTAGGATATGGCAAGTTTTTTCCAAAGCACAATAACGGTATTAGGAAAACTGAAGGTAAGAGAAGAGAGACATAGCATAAGTTTCGAGCTTTTTTCTCATTTCTGTTAATTTACACTTTGCAGTCCTCATGTTAAGCATATTTCGTCCAAAATAGCGCGCATGTTTGTATTGTATTATATTCCTTACATTTTGTACTAGAAAAACTGCAGGTAGAGGAGCATTATAGAATATTACATAATTATTACGAAACCTGATGGTATTTCAGCGTTTTTAATGACAATTTTGTAATACATTTTACAAATTGAGCATAAGTTGATCAAGTAATGTATACTTAACAGGAACATAGCATTTAACCCCCGCCTCCCTCCATAGGCAGATCAAGTTTTCATCATAAGGGCATAATTTTTCCAAGAGAGCCAAGCTGGCCATAGATTGATGATCTATGTAAATGATCATGGCCAGTAACATACTTATTAGGAAAGAATTGGCAATTGTGGACTCACAAATTGTATAGTTAGTTTGCAAAATAAGTATACACGAAACATTTCACCCAAGGCTGTGGCCAGTTTTAACTACTGTTTAAGTTAAAATGATGGTTTTTATTTATTTTTGTTTTTGTTGTTGGTTGCATGGTTGGTGCTGTTCAAACGGTTGTAATAGACCTAGGTTTTTGCGTTGTAATACCAGTTAAGTAAATAGCAATTATACGATGTGCTGGTATTATAGGATTAAATATAGTTTGATGTAAACGATGTTGTTTAAAAACTATACATATTAATAATTTAGCTTTGGATGCCCTACACATGTATTGATAAAAACTTGCTCGTTAATGACTGTGTATGTAGTTGCTACTTTATGTTATGTATCAATAATACTCTTTCTCTTGCATTTACTCGGTTCCTGTTTCTGTTTTCTAATATGGTAACCAAACTTATCGGATCTGTAATCCAAATCAGATAGACCCAGTTCAAGCAGCAGTAAATAGAGTATATACAATTGCTAACATTAATGCATATATTCCTTAAATGACACCGGCCATTTTCTACCAATTACCATAATCAGCTGTTACTTTGAGCTTCCACCCAAGTTGATTGATAAGGTTTAGGCTCGCATCTTTAAATTAAATTGATGCTTTACACAGGGTATCATACAAATAAAAACAACATCATATTTAATGTTTAAGCAGGATTTTTTATTTGACAAAAACGTATAAACTATACATGAAACAGATAATATTATATCATTATTATTATTATTTATGTGGATCTCCAGCATTGGATGCCATTGTCTGTATAAAACAACTTAATATTATTACTAACCAATTTCTCAAAATGACGTGCGCCGATTATTTTTTTACATGTATGCGTTAAATGTGCGCAACATTTGTGCGCAAAACTTCTCTAATTTAACTTACATTATTTAAAAGCAAATCACATGACAATAGTATGCAAACCCTTAAAGAGCCCAAAGTTTATACCCAAAAACACACATATAGTAAATATCGAAAGCTACAGTTAAGTAAATCTGACACACCAAGAAAGCCTAACATTAGTAAATTTGAATACCCACAAATACGCACAGGCGGGCAAAAAGGCCCTAAGGCACTCATCTGAGACCCCATGTAACTTCACTGTTCTGTGCAGGTAGTTTTTACAAGGGTTGACAATAGAGTAATACGGAACAACTACTCCCAACACATGCATCCGTGTTTTTGAACAGACCACAATCATTATTTTTAACTAATCCCAGGTATCAAAACAACATAATTTTTTTAATGTTATGAGTAACTTTCAAGATGCAAGAGTAAAAATTTGATAAAGATTGGGCGATACCTTTTGTGTATGAAGTTATATAGTAATTAAATGTTCTGATCAAGTTTAATAAAGATTGAGCAATAAAAGTTACCTCAAGTTTTAACAAGGCAAATAATGACGATAGATGACGTTATAAGGCGATCACAAAAGATTACCATGGACGGTTATGCTTAGGTGAGCGTAAATGTTAAATACACAACAAGGTAGTGATACTGATTGATACTAAAGTTGCTACATCTTACAATCACTAATGACATGTGTACAACAAAATGAATTATTTACAAAAAAATAATATAACAACAAACAAAACTCAACATATCTCTATTCATAACAAAGTTCTATTATGGACACAATTTTACTTTTGAACTCCATATGTAATCTTGACCTTGAACACACAAGACTGATTCTTGCATGTGACAAATAATCATGTTAATTACAAATTGTGTCAACTGTGCAATATTCAGATTCCAGTTATTAAACTCACATCACATATGTTAAGAATATTCTCCATAAGTAAACTAAATCATGTCGATCAGATTTCCTCAATATGCTATTTAATTGAAATACGTGCTATGTTTATATGGCTATGCACTATTCGCTTTTTGCATTCGCCAATAAAAGTTTACGTCTGTTTGTTTGTCTGCCTGTCAAGTTATTTTAGAGTTGACAAAGGGTCCTTGAAGTTTTGTTTTGACACAAAATATGCACATATGTTCACTGTATAAAAACAGTTGAACTTAAAGTGCAGCCTGGACCTTGAAACTGGGGTTCGTAAACGAACCTCAGATACATCATCTTAAAACGTTAACATATGTGCCAAATTCATAAATGTGCCAAATAAAAATCACTTTTGTATTCGAAAAGCAGTTATAGTTTGGATATGTTTTGACCTTTGAAGTTTGACATTGACCAAAGGCGGCTGGTTCTTGTACACAGTTTTGATATGACGAACATGTGTGCCAATTTTGTTATTTTGAAATCCTATCATGCTCAATAATGTAAAGCAGTTACCTTGGCTTTTAAGCAAGCTACACAGTTTTGTACTTTGGCTAGTTTCAACATAATACTTGCCTCAAGCTTGTTATTGAAATTTACATTAAATGAAGTTTGTGGATGAAAAATTAAACTGTTGGTCTTAAGGGAACAAAACCATCCAAAAGGCCAATTTTAGCATTTGGAACTTTGTCTCGATTGTTTGCCAACATTCATCTTCATGATATTAAGCAAATATCTCCAGAAAAGTATTGTTCAGATGAAAAGCGTTGAATTTAAAAAGAGGAAATAAATTGACCTTTGGAAAAACATTAACAAGCAAACATTCATTATCATCTTCCAAAAACTAAGTAATATTCACAAAATTATCCGAAATCATGGACAATTCAATGTTTATGCATTTAATAAATAATCATATAAATATGTTTTTCATTTTTTATACATATAATACTGGGTAAGTATGACATGATCATAGCAACAAACGTATTATTCAAAGTCGAGAACGACAAAACATATATTTAAACATTCTTTGGAAATATTTATGTAACTGATAAGCATATAACTATACATGGGCAAACCTGCATAACATGTGCAATTTATTTCAACATATGGTAACACTTCATATTCACTTGATTTTATATTAAAGCTTCTGAATTTCTTTGTAATTATCTTATGTGTTCCATGACAAAATCAGCATTACTGACATCAGCAGTAACTTGAAAAACTTCAAATTCAATTGTCGAATATCTAGTTTTTTGTGTGGATATTGCACAAATTATATACTATTCAATTGTGGCAGTAAAATACAATAACATGAATAATTACAAAAAATGATTAAATGTCATGAAGACAAGTTTGTTGGTGAATGGCCCTATATTGTAGGAATTTGGCGCTGCACTATCCAATTGGGCTAAAGGATCATGGATGTCCGTCCTATCCACAATAAACTTCACGAAGATTGTATCGTCTTTCAACAGTCCACTGCTTGGATTCACAAGCGCATCAAGTCTCACAAACAGAGGGCATCCAGAGGCAATGTTCATATTGTTCTGTGGGCGTCGGAACGAGGAACTGGTCGGGTCAGGTCGGAAGGAATCCACTACATGGCTTCCCCTCTCTTGATTCAGCAGGCAGAATGTAACCCGCTGTTTAAAGGGCCATTCCTGCAAAGCATCGTACTCCCCCTTCATAACAACAAAAAATACGGACAAATGTGTGCCTTTGCCCATTCCGTCTCCATTCGGGTATAGTCTAGCACACATTTTGTAGCCAAATCTGCTTGTAAAGAACGGACGAATAATGGCTTACATTCCCTCCTTGTTGTGCTTCTTGCTGTTTTCGTAAGAAGTCCGTGAACTTCCATATGAACGCCCCATTATAGGTTTCCATGGGATTAATGTCAATCAATTTCTGCTCTAACTCGATAATCTTTACCTCTCTCACTCTTAACGTCTGCTCCAAAGCATTAATCGTCTGTGCGTTAGAGTCAACCATGTCTTTCATGTTATTACTGTGGTTCTCCAGCTTTTTGATTGCGGAGATGACCTTGTCTTGTTCACGGTGTAAGGTTTTCGCAATGCCTCCAAATATGTCTGCCATCGTGTCCACTCGGTCATTCAAGCTTGTCGTCATCTGCTCAAATAGTTGTCTTACACGCTGGTCCGGACTCAGGACACCAGAAATTGAGCCGGCCTCTGCAACAATTTCGCCCACCATATCTTCCAGTAACTGAAATATAACCAAGTTATAATCATCCATTAATGTGAGCTCACGCTAAAGACGCTGTTTTTCTCTGTTGAAATGGTCATGGAAAGCCTCCCAATCAATCTGAAAATGTTGTTGTACAAATGTCAATAAGCTTTTTAATTTCATTTTTTTCCACAATATTAGATGATGGTAACTATTTTTTTTCATTTAAAGAAATGTTTACAATTGGTTAAAATATGTTGAGGTTTATACTCCGGTTCTCTAGAAAAATGGGTTTAACTAGAGAAAAGTTGAACTCCACATCCTAACACGTGGTGTTACGTTTGAAGTACCTGATACACATTTTATATGCGCATTGTTAAACATGAAATTCGTACTTTTCAATATTATTATGGATGCATAATATTGATACCTGATATTTTAATCTAAAAACTATAATAGAAGATAAAATGACATAAAACAATATTCATGCGCTACAAGCAGCGATTTTTATTTGGGCGACATAACTTCTTCTTTTTTCTTGTTTTTTTTTTGTATATGCTATGGTTTTGTTACACAGAATGAATATTGATAAACATCGGACTTTTGCATAAGGATCTTAAATGTGACAAGGGTAATTCTCCCAACAAGCAATATTTAGAACTGTAAATTAATGAGATTTCTGTACAAATGTGATATTAAAACATTTAATAATTTCAAATTGAATATGGCGGTTTTTAAAGAATGAAATTTCTTTCTGCCAGACAGATCGATTACCCAGTAGTAATGGAACATTGAAACACAGCAATGTCAGTTTATCATATATTTAACGAACTAAATTTGTTGATATTTTATGCGGATACTGATTAATATGGTTTGGGATTAACAGGTTCAACTTTAAAAACAGAAAACAAAGCATGTTAAAGGGGAAATAATATACCTTTAAAAAGAGGGCCATGGGCTCTAATGCGCTCACCTGAGACCCAAAAGAACTAAACTATTCTGTGAAGGTGGAGTTAACAATAATAAAAGCACCTTATTAAAGATATACATTTAATTCATAGGTAAATTTTAATTTTATAACTCGGCTTAGAAATCATCTGCGAAATGTTCTTACCAAGTTTCATGAAGATTTGACTTGAAATGTGACTTCCAGAATGATAATAAGCTTTTTTTTAGTTTGAACTAGTGACTTAGTGTTTTTACCTGACAAGACCCAGTTTCCTACTAGGACGAAATATTATCAGGACCAATATCGGAATACATTTTATGATAGTTGAACACAAAAAGTGACTCCAAGAGTGTTAACAAGGCTTCAATATAGCCATGTAAATAAAACTAACCCGCCCTCTTGCGGCCGTATTTTTTAACAGACCGGAACCATTTTCAAACTCGGCCCAGATAATATTGGAAAAGAATGTTCTGACAGAGTTTCATGAAGACAAGACTTAAAGTGACTTCTAAAGTGTGAAATCAGAAGAGATTATTATAAGAAGTATTCAGAAGTATTCAGAAGTATTAATAAGATGACCAAATGTTATAAAGATTGGACTAAAATAGGTTCTCTACAGTGTTAACAATGTTTAAACTTAAACGAAGAAGAAAAACTGCCCCGCACATAGGCGGCATTTTTTTAACGAACCGGAAACATTTTCCAACTCAGCTGATATAATAAGAACACATTTTATGACCAAGAGTCATGAATATTGGACAAGATTCCATCCAGATATTATCAGGACAATGTGACTTCTTGAGTGTAAACAATGTGTTACCATAGCAATACAATGCTAATTTCTCCCGCTTCCTGGCTGCTTTGTTTTTTTGACGAACTAAACCATTTTCACACTCATCTGAGACATAATAAGAACAAATGTTCTGATCAAGTTTAATGAAGATACGACTATTAATGTGATGTCGCGAGTGTTAAAGCTTTTTGTTAAATTTGACCTAGTGACCTAGTTTTTGACCGCACGTAAACCAGTTTCGAATTCCTCCTTTATATCATTGGCAAAACAGTTCCGACTAAGTTTCATAAAGATTGGACAACAAAAAGTGCACCAAAATTATATGTTCTAGATATGACATACAGATACATAACAAACTCACACAATAAATAAAACTGGGATCACCGCCCTGGAACAGTCAATTCAAAGCAACAGGGGTTTAAATCAATATTAAGGGGCTCCAAACCTCAAAATTGGCCAAGATATATTCACAAACATTAAATGTAAAAAAATTTGACGGACGCTTCTTTCAGTTCATGGTGTAGATACTGTTTTTTTGATACGGATATGATGTAATGTTTTATCGACATTAACATTTTTTAAATTGAAATGTAGCAACATATACTAATAATTATTAACATACCAGCGGTTCTGCAAGCGGTTCTTCATTCCCGCGTGCCTCATTGTTCTCCATTCTGCAAACAGTAGATACAAGTTGTATTCGAAAACTAGTTCAAGACAAATTAAATCAGCAGGATTTTAAATATGAATATTTTGGTCAAACCCTGACCTATTCTATTAATAGCATATTTACGACAATTTAATGAAAAACTTGATTTATCATTGAAACAATTTATGTAAATAAATCTTCAAATATACACCCATTAAATGCAATTAAGCATTCCTATAACCAATGAAAAATTGTATGTATAAATTATGCTTTAAATATAAGAAATCATTGGAAATCTGAATGCTTTATTCTCAATCTGTCACAACAATAAAATCGTGTTTAAACAAATCCAAAGTGTGCCATACATCACACTGCTGTTATTAAATAGCATCCTTGATCATTACCTGAGCTGCAGTCAGTGAAATCCAGTTAAACTGTGACACCCGATTTCCCATAAATTAACAACACAGTTATAATGCAAGATTAACTATGTGCATCTTTAAAATACACAACCTGATGTTTATAAGCAATTTAAGCTGTGTTTTTTGTTTTAATTTTAATGAACACATGTTGTACGCAAGTTCACATAAATACTATTTTCATCAGTTTTCACAGTGTTAATTATATAAATATACATGTTGCCATTCATGTTGTTTTCTTTCAATAACGCTTAACATTAACAGAACCATACGTTTTTGACAATGCATTTGTTTTTTCGAATAGTTTTAATTGGAAATCAATATGATTATGTACTGTTGATTTCTTTATTATTTTTAAGAATCATAAAATACGTTTAAAAGCTACACTTTATAACATAAAACACAATTTACTTAGTGTATTACCTTAAATGAAATTTTAGGCTATTATATTTTTAAATTACATTTCGTATAATTTCGAGCTATTTAAACAAAACCTACTGAACATTTCTGTTCAGTACGCTTAATTATAAGTTATTATAACTTACAAGAACTTTATTAAATAACAATACGGTCATCCTCCTACCACTTACTTACCTTTGAAATGAGCACTGATTATAAGAAAGTATAAGCTTATGTATGCATTACTGATATTATGGCATTTAATGATATGCAATATTGATTATATCGTTTAATTATGTGTTGGGGTCGATGTACTTATATATGTCGTAAATAAATGTTCTGTGCTGTTCTATACGATAAGTTAAATTGCGAATACGCCAGAGTTGTGAGTTCCAAACATCGAAGTGACCTCACAAAACCGGTAAACAAATACAAATCGAATAACACAAAAGCTTGGTCACGAACAAAACAGCAGTCACCTACCGGGTTAATTTTGTAAGAGTAAAGTCAGGATCTATATACGTTTCATTTACGTTACTTAAGTACTCTAGATTTTCTTTGTATGGAAATTTCACAAAACCATTTGGAAACCAATCACATACACTCGAATTAAAAATAATAATTGGTATTTCTATCGTGTATTAAAACAAATGTGTCAATCCATCTTATTCTTCAATTATATTTAAGTTGTAAAAACTATAGTAATTGAAATGTTAACGTTCATTAATATATTCATGGACAGAAAATTAGTCTTCAAATGTGAAAGGCAGGTTCTTATCGACTTCTGTTGTTATTTAATCTGCAAATCAAATGACTGATTTTCAACTTTTTCCACTCATTCAAATAAAATAAGAGATTTCAGACAATTTGCTGACGAACTTGATCTTCTCGAAGACTCACTGCTTAAGTCTAATTGGCCCATCGCTGTAAATTCAAATTACCCATTTAGTTATCATATTACAATCGATTTTGAGCCTGTTTATAAAAAGAAACTATCGATAGAGCTCACGATAGTAAGTAACGAAAGGTATACAATACATGTATGTAGCTCTGATTTTGTACATTGTTAGCTCTGACTGAGTCCAGGACTATTTTCAATAAAACCGATCAACATCCTGTTGGATAAATTGTTAACAGTGTTCTAAAAGAAATATACAAAGTATAAATGTATTACTAATTCATCCGTAAGTTTTTTCAAGTTATTGAAAGTGGAGATCTTTAAGTATAACACTGTAAATCAAGGACTTAACTACATGTACACAACTCATGGTTAATTTATAAGCATAAACATTAATAAAAGCGGAATCATCTTTGTTTGTGTGGATAAATATTGACAGAGTTAGAAAATGTATGTATTAACAAATCATTAAAGAAGGTTGCAGTTAATATACTTGAATCACAACACAATGACAGTCTATACAATTCATAAAGTGAACCCCGTACACCTAAAAGACATGACAATTTTATATTCAACAAGTGATGTGTTTGTGAAACACTATGTCCCCTTTTGAGCGATTTTGACCCATTTGACTTTTGACCTTGAAGGATGACCTTGACCTTGACCTTTCACCACTCAAAATGTGCAGCTCCATGAGATACACATGCATGCCAAATATCAAGTTGCTATGTCCAATATTGCAAAAGTTATGACAAATGTTAAAGTTTGTGCAAACAAACCAACTGACAAACAAACCAACAAACAAACAGGTCAAAAACAATATGTCCCCCAGTATAGACTGGGGACATAAAAATAAAACATGTTACGTCTCTCTTATATACGCCGGTCATCACGATACTTTGATTTGCGGATGGCACTTCGGTAACCGAGAAAAACCAATGCCACGCGCGAGAGGTGAGTTCTTCCGTTGTTTTGAATTTATGTTCTGTTCATTGGGTTTTCAGGCACGGAACATTGTTTTACAAACAAATAGAATAACAATCCGTATTGCGAAGAAAGACATTCGCGGAAGAACAGTGGATTTTATGAAAAACAAACACGCGAACATTCCATCGAAAATCAGCATGAACTTGATGATCAGTATATACTTCAACAAAATGGAAATAACTCATAAACCTTTTTAATATTTGAATTAAAAGAACAATGTGTCTATTGATGTTAGAACATGCAAAGTGTTTTGTTTTAGTTTACTAACCTATTTGAAGAAATTCAAATTTGAAAGAGCCAGATCATCCAGTTCATGCAGTTTTCCTAAGGATGTTTTCTCCGTTTTTGGCAAAAATCTACCATTCTTTTGTGACATTCGTTCTACACAATACAAACTGTATATCATTTATCAAATCCACCATGTCCCGATTCTCAAAAACTAATGTTTTGGATATAATTTAACAAATTTGTTTGTCCCTGTTGTCGAAGTTCCATTCGTATATCGAAGGATCCGGATGACAAGCGGGTGATAAGGAATTATTAAATCTTCCCACTTAAAATGCATGGTCTCTTTTATTTTTTATGTTGTGTATCATTCAATAAAAAAAAACAATAATGAGATATGATTTGTTTGGTGATAATAACATGATGTCGGCATAAAATAAGTATAAACATCACCTTGTACTGACAATTACCATAGGCTTCTGGATACTGAAGTATGCTCATCATGTAATTGAGCATGGAAAGGTGTTACAGCAGACCACACTAAACATTAATAATTATCACTAATACATGTTTTTCATACATCCAAACAATACAACAGTCTGTTGTAGGAAAAAAAATATGTTCAAGTTCTTTTGAATAGCAAATACAAATTGTATACTCGTAAGAATCAGCAGTACATGATTAATTAAATTATGTTCAGTAGCATTCATTTAGGTTAAAAAACAAAGTACTGAAAGTACTAGTGGTGCGATTTTGCTCAAATTTCGTGTTCGTAAAAACACTATACACCGTGATGCCAACCAATCACCTTTGTTGAATACAACAGATGGAATTAAGGAAGGGTAACAGGCTGTCAAACTAATATATGATTTAGCTTTTGGGGTTAAAAGTAAATGCTGTTTTTTAAAACAAGTCATTGTCGTACGTGCCAATGGATAACTGCGAAACGTTGACAGAACAGATTGTCCATAAAAGAAATCCCTTTAATTCTCATGAAAATGAATATAATGAAGTTCAAATTTAAAAAAATCAGGCAAGACCAATATTGTTTTGACAACCCCTGAAATGCAAATACTAACTTAGACAACAGATAAAATCTAAAAAGCATTTTGATAGTGTGGTTCTTGCAAACCAACATATGAAACACTGGGATTGTACATATATAATTTGATCAGTGTAATGAAATCTGCTTGGAAGATCAAGCCGACATAAAATAGTTAAAAATACACAGGCTTGTATGAGATATTCAGCTATCAACTATGCCCATCTCCGAAGTTCTAAAAATATGTCCTTTAAAACAGAATTTCAGTTAGTCACAGCTAGATAGTTCACTTTAATATACAGGGGTTTTCCTTGCCACTTTGGGAAAAGTAGTCTGATCAAATAGAGAATTTTTTATCGACAAAGTGGACCGACAAAGGTGATCGAATTGGGATTTTTTATCAACAAATATTGGCACATCGAAACTTTATTTTGAATAAACAGCATTTGTTTTAACTTAAATTAACAGTCTGTTGACACAAAAGCATTATTTTGTTTAACACATTATTTGTTTATTATAATTAAAGAAAATTAACTCGCCTGTTTATTTATACATTTACGTTAAAATATTGCATTACAGTTTAATATCTAAGTTAAGTTTTGCGAAATGATTACATTATTTTATCTAAGTAAATTTGAATGGCATATAACAATGTGAAGTCCACAACGCTTATCCGGAAGGTACTACATGCATGGCGTATAATTAGCTGCTGTGAAAGTGACAACCACAACATGTATTTCGTGTGTAAGGAAAACGTTCAAAACTGGCATGAAAAGCACGGGCGAATTGTCATATAAAAACTTTGTAGCGCAGAGAACATTGAGATGTTTACTTTGACAATAAAAAATGTAGCGCGTGGTAATCAAATTTTGTCGCCCATATTGCGAACGCAGTTGAATTCTTTATACGAAAGAACATAAATGCGCTGTATCGGTTAAGTGTAGATAGTTCAGCGTGTAACTCGGGTGCTAATGTACGGAATCCGGATAGTGCCATCTATAAGCTCGCCTTTCTTTCATCAAGGGCGACACACAATACACGATAGTTTGCGCGACAGTCGCGGCGACGCACAATATTTTGCGCGACAGTCGCGGTGACGTACGATATTTTGCGCGACAGTCGCGGTGACGCACGATATTTTGCGCGACAGTCGCGGCGACGCATGATATTTAGCGCGACAGTCGCGGCGACGCATGATATATTAAACACGAGATATCGCCCTTGTGCGACGGTCGCCCTTTTATATGCGATATCTCGCCCTTTGAAAACGACCGTCGCCCTTTGAACACGACCGTCGCCCTTTATGAACGCGACCGTCGCCCTTTTATATGCGATATCTCACCCTTTGAACACGACCGTCGCCCTTTGAACACGACCGTCGCCCATTAATGAACTCGACCGTCGCCCTTTTATATGCGAGATATCACATAGAAAACGGCGCAAAATATCGTGTATCGTGTGTCGCCCTTGATGAAAGAAGGGCGAGATTATAGATGGCACTATCCGAATTCCCTACTAATGCCATAGTGAAAAGACGTTGCCATGGATGGAACGCGCGCTGTTTGCTGTTTGTGTGCATTAATACTTATACCATGCGATCAGAGCTATTTTGTTTGCGAAGGCAGAATCTGGATGCAAAGTGGTTAATTGCAGTAACGGACTTTATTCTTCGGTATACGTATATTATGTTACCTATGGGGCGAATTGCAGAGGGCAGTCGCCCCAAAAAACCATTTGTTATATCACTGTTTAACCAATTTCCAAGTACTTAGTGAATGAAAGTGTAAAAATATTTAACTTTATTGTACACGGTCGGTTATCACGGGCGCCACCTCTTATTTGCGATGCATTAATAAATGAGCCAATGCTAATTCCGAGATGGCGATAAGGACCGGATGTTTTGAAATTTCACGGATAATTCTTCATGGTGAGTAGGTTATATGTTCTTTCAACATATTTCGCATTATTTTTACAAACCGGGCAATGTAGTGCGATTCAGCGAAGATGAATGGATTTAGAAATGTACAGAAACATACAATCACAACCCATTTGGAAACGTGAGGACCTTTAAAATTAATTTGTGGCATGGCGGAGTTTTTAAAAGCAAATCGATGTTTTTTGTCTTTGTGACGAGCAAATTTCCACCCGATTAATTCGCTAACGACATCAAAGACATGCGTTTAACATATACCAGCTCCTGCATGCACAAACACATCGGCTTTTTGCAGATCTTATATATAATTTTGCATTTTTCCAAAAGAGATGGAGCCAATGTCAAGGAGGTGGCGCTAAGGACAGGAGGTGGCGCCAATGCTCGATTGAAGAACTGATAGATAATGTTCCTGATTTTATTTTTCAACGTAAATATGTAAAAATATATTCAGAACATATACACATTCTAAAAAAAAACAACAAGATATTAATATTTGAATATATAAGTAACCAACTCAATTAAGAAGTCAGCAGCCTGAATAAAACGTAATGTGCAAAATATACCCACAATATGTTATACTCAATAAATCTAATAACTAAATTCTCAACATTCTCAAAACAATTCTGCTACAACAAATGTGTGTTTACAGTAAGATAATTCGCGAAATAATTAAAAGATGTTACTTCTGCTTGAAACGATGAGTTTTGTCCCCTAATCGAAATGCTTAATCACTAAAAGGCAAAGATCAGCGAATCTTAATTAGGCAAAAATATATCGTTTGTAACGACTAACATCTCCAAAAAATAAGGATAGCTCGGTCTTTTTCGTTGACCTTTTTTTTCAAAATCTCTTTACAACACATGTTTCTTCATAATTATGAAGACGTTACTTTTTCGATTATATTAAATTATGATTGAATCAAGAAAAAAGATCGAACATTCAACATGGAACACAGCACAAAAAGTATGAAACTGGAAACATAATACGCAGAAGCCGTTACATAAAATACGTCGCTTTACAAAATCTTAACATGTGCATTGGCGCCACCTCCTGTCCTTAGCGCCATCTCCTTAGCATTGGCTCCCTCTCTTTTGGAAGAATGCAAAATTATGTATTAGATCGGCAAGAAGCCACTTTTTTTTGCACGCACTAACTTGTAGATGTTCAAAGCAATGGTTTGATGTCGTAAGCGAGTTCATTGGGTGGACATTTTCCTCGTTACACATGAAAAAATACATCGATTTTCTTTCTTAAACTTCACCATGCAACAACTTAAAAAGGTCATTACGTTTCCAAATGGGTTGTTATTATAAGTTTCTGTACATTTTTTGATGAACAAATCTTCGCTGAATCGCACTACCTTGCCCGATTTTTAAAATAATGCGAAATATGTTGAAAAAACATACAACACCTACTCTCCCGGTAGAATTATCCGTGAAATTTCAAAACATCCGGTCCTAAGCGCCACCTCGGAAGTAGCATTGGCTCATTCATTAATGCATCGCAATAACGATGTGGCGCCCGTGATTACCGGCCGTGTAGTAGTTACAGTCCCTTCGATCCAACAAGCAAATGCATAAGAATCTGATTGAGTGTTACAAGTAAATATTGACAGTGTTTAAGCCGCTTGAGTACCATAAATAATGACATTTCGCTCGAGATCTGAAGATAATGACTATCGAGTCATCATTAATTAAAACATATTGTTCAGAATATATAATCTGTGATTATGGACTAGAGATCGGCATTAATTACGAACAGTCCCGTTTATAATAACACCTTCTCTTGCAGAGTGCAGTAGGTAGGGTTCCAATTTCGTTTTCTTGAACATTGGAAGAGTTTAAAAATCAGATCATCTTTCTTCGTCATATAGAAAAATGATTGAAGAAAATTGTTTTATTTTTATTTTAAACGGCAATATCATCTTATTTTCTTATAAATTAATCTTATGCAATTAGTACTTTTAATTTGCCAATAAGCAATGATTTCGAGGTATGATGTTCCAGAAGTGAACAGCCAATCATTTTAGAGGAAAAGTGTTCTTTTACTTATACTTATTGTTTAGATTCAAACATACTGGATATAGTCTTTTTTAAATTAACACAATAAGTATCAGACTTATCATAAATAACAATAAAACATACATATAAAGCACACTATATGGCTGTAAACTTCTGCTATATGGTCATTTTGGGTTGTAGCATTATGTTGAGCTATTATAGATTAAATTGATAGTTTACAATGTCAGTCATTTTGCATTATTGGTTTGTGTTAATTTAAGATTGAGGGAGAACAGAAGGGGACACTGATTTAGTCAAACTTTGTTAATATGATTTTATTATGATTCTCATAATAAAACTTTTTTTAAATAATATTTTATATATGATGTTAAATTACTTAAAGCTAAAATAGTTTATTAAGTTACATTTTAAGGTCATACCAATTAATTTTTGGTCAAGACGAGTGGAATTTTTTTAGCACTAGTCCGACTTGACAAGTGGATATTAAAGTTTAATGTCGACCTGTATTATAATCATTCATACAGTTAACTAAATGTATGTAAATATAATGCATGTATTATTGATGAAAAAATTACCTTTATTTCGCGCCCCCCCCCCCCGCCATTCAAACAACCACACCCTTACGAATCTGTTTGAATACGAGCATTAAAATAATGACAAGGTCGGCATAAGGGAGCGCTTAAAGCTCTCAGGCATTTAATTTAATGTCATTTCATCTGCTTACAATTCTGTTACAGTATTGAAAAAACGTGTTTGAAGATAATATATGACTGTGCTTCTAACTGCTAAATCAGAAAGTGGTTGTTTTATTTTATTTAAACGCTTCTTAATCCTGCATGCGTTTACAATGAGTGTTTAGATGTTGTTACAGCGGTTATTATCTTGATGGTCATATGTTACTTCATGCTAGGCGACGATTGTTTTGAGAATACCACAAACCATTCACGAGTGGCGGGATGACCGTGAACATCTTTTATATGGGGCTGGTGCGCACTCATTCACATCTACGTTGAGAACGATTCTCAAAATGATGAGGATTCACACTTACAAGTCCCTGTGATAGAGATCTTTAATCGTTAATTTAGTATTTCAACATAAATTGGATCGGCTGTTTGTGCTATGGGAAGGACGTGTTTTTTTCTGTGAGCGGAAGAAAGCGAATTAACTTTTTGTGAAAAATCTGGAAATAGTGTGTGAAATACGAAAAAAATACTCTCATGAATTGTAATCTCTCACCATGCAGTAGAAACAAACAATAAAATCCACTGATAACAGGGAAAGCATAGCGACATTAATTATCCCGACTGGCTGGCTGGCAATAATATGCCACGTTTCTTTATTTTGAATTTAACGAGTCTGGTCTGGATGATAATGCTCTCTAACTTCATGTATAAATACTGTAACTAAGTGCGTCCGCCAGATTTCTTAATTCGGCGAGCCACACACCTTCCCACCCCTGATTTCCCTGCCCCACTTCACACAGTAACACAAATAAATAGCTGGAATGGCATGACAGCTGATACAATCAAACTCTTAGGAGATTGGAAATCCACATGCTATCAATCATATATCAGTGAAGATTTACAAACGCGAATTAATTCTGTAAGGCATATGCAAACATTTGTATGACTATTCTCTGCACTGTTCAAACTTGACTTTTCCTACTACTATAATTCTACTTTAGGGTTTAGACATTTTGAACTTTGATATGTATTGTTATTGTTTATTACATAAGATTATGCATTGTCAAATTATGATACACTGTATTTGTTTTTTACATGAATGGTATGCGCACTATTGATTTGTGTATTTATGCGTATGATTTTACTTAACAATGCGCGCGCTTAATTAGTAGGAGTTTGTTAGTTAGTTTTGTAGAATAAAGCTCCCTTTACCCCTCAGAGTATGTTGTTTGTTTTGTTTAAGTGGTATTAAGTTTCTTAATATCGTTTAAACACTACAAACTTGCAGCGCGCCACACATCACGTAACGAGGTCATGACCTGTAGGTAACAGGGAGCGCGCTTCTTGGTCATTCGCGCGGTTAACTAACTCGGAATTGCTTCCCACCCAACCTTCCCCATATTGTGTTAAATATTTGTTATAAGCTATGTGGTTGAAATCTGGACATTTTGAACTTTGATATGTATTGTTATTGTTTATTACATGAATGGTATGCGCACTATTGATTTGTTTATTTATGCGTATGATTTAACTTAACATTGCGCGCGCTTAATAAGAAGGAGTTTGTTAGTTAGTTTTGTAGAATCTAGAAATACCTGTGATAGACAAAATTTGGTTTTCTTTGGTATTATTCGTAGTTAGTATGATTAACCTTAAGCAGCCCGTGTGATAGAAGAACATTTATAAGCTTTCAGTTTTAATCCGTCTTTCTGTTCCTTTGTCTGCCAGTTTCCACTCCATATCTCATAACACCGTTCAATGATTTTTAGGAAATGTTATGGACATTTGCTAATAGTTACTTTAGTATGAATCATTCAAGCCGGCCCTAGATTAAGATCCCGCTCAAATGTGAAATGATCGAGCATCCATTTTCGTGACCCTTCCAAAACGCCTTATCCCTTTGAAAGATTGTCAAGGCATAAGTCAGTAACGCAAGCTCAAAGTCACACTTGAAAGTCAAATAATAGAGCTTCCGTAGTTATGCTCTCTCCATATATCCTATACCCTATGAAACTGGCCTGAAATGTTTAGGTTGTTGAGACGATGTGCAGAAGGAAAATGGTTGTCATGCTGGCTCAAAATCAAGGTCGCACTGAACGCGCAAATATTCAAAAAATCATTTTGTGTCTGCCTTTTCATGAATCTTTGCTCAAACATGACAAATTAACCTCAATATCAATGTACTTGAATGTCAAAAATGCAATATTCAATCCATATTAACCGACTGTGATTAATATGGTAATTGATTTTACAAGGCGCTTAATGAATAGGCTGAAAATTATTCTGGGTTTTAAAAGCGCATTGTTTATTTAGTGGTTATTGCTACATTTAACATTGGAAATTTAATTTTCGATGTAATTTGTGAAGATGTAGAATTTGTAAGCTTCAACCTTCAAAAAATGGTTAGTTAATTTCAGTTATTTTATAAATTTGCATTCATTATTTCATATTCGTTTAATTGTATAAACATATTGATTATACATGTGTACTTGTTGTGAACAAAAAGTTATGTTGAAAAGTAAATTTGTTGTCCGAATTTTGCTAAGGCATATCTATGCACTTGCTGGTCATGTTGAACGTGTAAGGTTATGTGTATCTATTCTTCATTTGTTCCATTTCATTATATGTATTTAACACCCTTGAATTTTAACAAATTAAATTATTTTAATAAGATATCCCCTTAAGATAAAATTCCTTGGGATTTTAAGGATCTACTCGTAACAATCAAATCTCATTGCAACATCATATGTTGACGTATACATTTCTCCATGTTCTCCAGTTAAAGCTAACTAACGTGTAAATTGCAGTATCTGCGATGGAAGTGGCCAATTAATCACACCGCATTAACTGTGAGGTTAACGTGCCGTTTTAGATATCGGCAAAATAAATGTATTCAGAAAACTAATAAATTATCAAAATTGACATCCATAAGCGAATAAGTAACAGCGGTGATGACATCCGATTAGGCATTTGCAGTTCACAGAAAAAGCCCCGTAGCTTTGGATAATTGTTCTATCAATTTGTTTCTTTCCAATGAGCATAGAGAATCAAAACTTAATAATAAATAATACAATAGCTTTCAGCAATTGCTTATATCAATAATTCACTATCAATTTTAAAGATTATTCGTTCGCAGCAATCGGTAATAATCAATCATTCACTATTTATTTTCAAGCATATTCCTTCGAAAACCTATAAACATATATAATTTAACATTTCGTATTCACTAGCCACTCTTTTAAGACCTCAGCGATTTCAGACCATGCTTACATGCTACCGGTACTTAACTTGCCAAAGGACTCTGCTTATTACGCGATTTTGTCATACTCGCCAAGCGCTGTTACAAACAAAACCAGTGTATCAAATAAATTCATGTCAATAAAGTGAGGTGATGTGGATGTTTTAAGAGAGTGTCTATAGGTTAATGATACAATAGTAATTAAGGGAGCGGTATAGATGAAGTATACCTGTAGCAGACGATATTAATCCATCTTTGATAAAGATAGATATAACTCATAAAAACTGTGTGGACATGAAATAAAACATATATGGTAACCGGCCAAACGCGAATCACCCATACATATTTCAAACATTTATGCTCGCGTCCTTCGATTAGCCCTGTTTTTAGAGGTTTTCCGTGTACAGCTATTTTACTTGATTATTTATAGTATTGTTAATCATCACGACTATTCATAATATATTTCGGAAGTTGATGAAATCATTAAAAATGGTACGTATCATGTTATAGTTAAAAACTCGTGAATAATGTATTATTGCCATGCTATTTATGCATAATAATTATTTCTTATCTTCTTTTAAGACATGTTTGGGCAAAATGATAATGTTTCGCCTCCGTAAACGCAATAGCGTTGAGTTGGCGATTTCCGGATTCGCTGACCTCGCACTGATCTTGGTACCGTTCGAGATGGAATGATTATTAAATGCTTTTAAAGACAGGTTATGATTTCACTGGTGGAACGACTATCTTATTTAAAACTCAATACTTAAACATGTGAAAATGTCATATAAAAGCGATATATATATTTTTTAATGTATCAGGTTAGGGAACGTAAATGATATAACATAAAATAGTGCACATAATGCACTGTGACACTAAAAATGACAAGACACTAACAGAACCACTACTCATTTTGACCTTAACATTGATCTTTTGTGTAACTTTTTCTGAATGTCCCAAGTATTTGTGAAGCCTAAATGACGCATTTCGGCTGACATAAATAATGCTTACGAACTTGGTACCTCGATGGATGATGTCTTATAACACTATTATGCAATTTATAAAGTATTATTTCAAAATGTAAAGCAGAGAATGTTACATGCCTCTGTGTCTGCAACCATCCCTTATTTTTCTCGCACACCACACTCGTTCATTCAGATTTTACGACTGATTCAGCAAAAAGTAATCGACTTTATTATCTCTATACATGTATATGAAAATCTACTCACGTTCGCAAATTAAAGTTTACTTTATGCCTGCTGAATCATAAACTTAACAAAATAAGCAGACTAAAGTTCACATATCAAACTGAATGTTCAGTGTTTTTCTCTTAAAAAAAGACTATTCAGTAATTGTCAACACGCTATAATTGATTCATATATATGGATAACAATTTCACATACAAATGTACACAAGTTTAAGTCCATTAGCTTATTTACAGTTTATGCATAACATTACAATAAAAGCAGTACAAAGATACTCAGGTTTAACTGTTACATACTTTTGATAATATAATTTTCATGTTTCACTAGACATCTCCATCAACCATAAATGTATTTTATTCTCATTGGAAATAAAACAACTTGACAGAATAATTATACTACGCCAGTGGTATCATCGTTCATTAACCTTGTCTAAAATATTACACATAGTGTTCAAATAAATGTAAGATTACATGTTATTAAAAACATTGTAATAAAACAACTTGATATGACATTATAAAGTGAATACATTTTTCATTATGTCGTTGAAAATAACATAAAGAAAATTATTTTGTCTTTTTATTCTGCATCAAAACTGTAATTTTAATTAATTGTTGTTGTTGTTGTATATAATATGATGATCAGTGTATAATACCAAACTGTTGATGGGATTTTTCAATAACCTGCAAATGTGTTATCGAATGTCGTCATTGTTTTTACTGATTCGCTTACTGATAACAGGGATTTATAATCTGCAGATCATATTTTAATAAGGAAATTTCACTAAATACAATAAGAGTGCGTTGAACTACATTAAAGGGACTTCTTTGCAGATTGGCTTATTGATAATTTTTCAACTTTTCCAACTTTGTTTATTCGATTAAAAAATTAAAACGCAGTTTACAAAATTGAGCAAACGAACACCACTGCCATGAATGTACTGAAACAAAAACTTATTATTTTACGGGTACTCATCGTTTTAAATTGACAAAATTATAAAGGGTTACAAATGCAAAACGATTGAATAATGTGGAGTATTTCTCTCCTCGTTGAAATTGGTGGTAACAAACGAATTTCTTACATTAGCAAAAAAAGTACTCATGAAAATCTCTTTTCAGGATGCTCCAGAGGGTCAACATTAAATATGTTTTATTTGTTAAAATTAGTTTGTTTTTGTAAGAATTGATTTTTTTTCTGTTCAGAGTAAAAAGTAACGACATTTACAGAAACAATATTTTTATAAGAAGTAACTTATTCACATATTTATCTAACACGACAAACAAGTCCATAGCCATTCCCATTATCAAAGATTTAACGACACATTGATGTTGCAACTGTTATGTGGCAAGTAGAAATCTATAATGTACAGTCAAAATGTATCTTTAATAAATGTAATGTCACCGTATTTTTATTTGCAAAATTACAATTTTAACGCGTTACATTCAAATAATAACATCTGTTAAATTCTACGGCTGCCGTCAACGCAGTTTTCACGTGTATGATTTTCAAGAACCTGGCGATTTTTTTTCCCGGTTTTCGAAACGCTCACAGCGCAGTGCAGCAGGCACTCGGCAATATCGTTATTCTTATTTTCAAACATATTCACAACACTGTGTTTTGCGGATACGATAGACATACTATAAAGGTAATTATATTTATCAAATAATCTAATACTAACCTTCACAATACTAAGTAAATTGTTTGAATTATTATATTACAGAAAGTATTTAAAAACGTAATTATCATAATTACTATTATTATATTATCTTATTCTTGCCAAATTATTGTTATTGAAAATGATAAGTGGAGAGTTAACATTTATTGCTAATTGTTATTCTTGTATATATGTTTTATTTGATTTTAAAGCATTGATAGGACAAATAAATATATGTTTCAGCTAATATAGCCAAAACCATGAGTATGTTACTTTAAATGTATTTTTTCCATTTCAAATTTGAACGAATACAACTAAATACATCTCACACAAATATTTTTTTTTAGTTTTGTTGACATTTTTTTTTAATCTAAATCTTTTGAGAAGTTTAAGGTTAGATAAACACTTAGTTAAAAAAACAACAGCTGAAAACATGCATTTTTGCAATGTAATTTATTATTATTAATTTATACTAAATATTACAAAACCTTTATCAATGGCTATTTATCAATAATTCTTCATTAATGTTCAATTCATTTGCAAACATATATACCCATATTATATAACACTTCACAAAGTTTACCTTGAATATTGTAAAATGCAATTGATTTAAGCATATTAACGTTGATTGGTCATAGTCGGCTCGGGTACTACGTAAATGTAACCCGGGTACTCTTAAGAATACTAAAAAGTACACCGGGTACGCTAAATATAATCAAACGTACCTGAACAATTTAGACTGTACCCGAGTTTTATTCCAGCCCAAAATCCGATGTCGTTAAACGCGCTACGTAATACGAAGCCAAATTCTCTTTGAACAAAACCTTACTCAACATGTTTTTGAGTATGTCTTTCGATAATATAGAGGCCATTTTACAAACTATTTACATAAATAGGAACATAATTAATTTGAAAAAAAAAGACAACGACCAATTCAGCGTTAGAATTCCCGGGTACGTTTTAGTATATATAGCGTACCCGGGGTACATTAAAGTATACTTAAGAGTACCCAGGACACATTTAAGTAGTACCCGAGCCGACAATGACCAATCGAGCCAAATGACCCCTCCTCGTCATTCAACAATTATATTTTAGATATCACTAACAAGCCTGCTTAAAATACATGGAAAATAAATATTTAAAACAAAACACACTCACCTTTTTGTAATAATTCCGAAAATGTTATAATCCAGTTTAAAATTGGTTTACTACCACGCGTGTTTCGCTGAAGTGTGTTTTATTTCAATCGTAAGCTGCAATATATAGCAGTGTGCTGTATTTTGATCCGCCCTATGTTCCTTTGCTCCGCCCTATCATCCTATGTTCATTTTCTCCGCCCTATGTTCATTCGCCCTATGTTCATGTGTTAGCCAATACGGTGGTGTATTTAACCTCTCTGTGTAGCTGATAGGCCGAAATTGCTTGAGATATTCGAGTGGCATTTATATTCATTCATTTTGAATAAAACAAACATCAAATCATTCGGGACCGGATGCTCTTCTATTTTAAATTTTCAACGTTCGCTCGAAATGTGTCCAGGGCGTTAAACCGTCTTTGAAAGCGAAGTTTAAAAACGAAAAGTGAAGTGGAATTAACTTAATAATAATGCGTCTTGTCCGTCGTTATGAACTGCAGACATTAAATTTTGTCGTTGCCTTGACTTAGACCACCTGTTTAATAAGGATAAATTATAAAAGATTTTGCCATAGGTACAGAAGTTTTATGGGGGTCTAGGTCATATGGACAGACACAAATGAAATATGTCTCGCTCTGGGAAAACGGACCTTAATGCATAGGTGTAAAAAGCCGTCCAAGACTAGCCTGTGTAGTCGGCACATGCCAATCAAGGACGACACTTACAGCATTTATGGTATTTTCGTTTAAAATTCATATTATCAGTTTCTTCATGGTCTTTAAAATCCACATTCGGCAATTTGACTTTAAGAGTATAAAGTAAGATCTGCAACCACCTGTTTTGTGTGTTGGGAAATTTATGCCTTTATTGCCTTTTAGTTTAAACCTATTTATTTAAGCTTGATTGCATCGAAAGCCTAAGGTTTATTTGAAACGCTCTCGAGTCTGTTTCCAGGGACTAGAACCAGTACTTGGTGTCTTTGGGTGAGATTTAAAGAATGCTCCCACAGTGGGGATCGAACCCATGACCTCCCGTTGCCTTTTTAATTGTAACCTAGGTATGGGGTTGTAAAAATCCAATCAGTATGTATTTCTTGTTAACATTTTGATTGGATCAAATCTCGCAACACTCCACAGGCACATGATCAATGAAGAGCAACATTTGAGCCTCATTCTGTGAAAATTTGGCTTAATGCATGCATGTCAAGTGTTGTTACAGATTAGCATGTCGGGAAGAATACACCTAATTTATGCATAAACGCCGACGTCGGCGTTTATGCAAATTAGGCGTTATTTTCCCCACATTTAATACACCGATAAAATGCAGAAAATGCTTTTCAATTCTTAATTGACCTCAAATTTGTTTTCAACATGCGAATATTCATGTGACACAAGTGCAGAACACAAATCAAGGTATCCAGAGAGGGAAGTTGAAAAATGTAAGATAATTTTCTGTCCCATCTTACAGTCCCGTAACCGCGCCAGTTAATGTGTATTAATTAAATACTTCTATTATTGCGCAGCTACCTGTCACACTTTCATACTAATATCATTGCGCATACACCATTATGAACCTGGGCTTCAGGAACGTGATGAGGAGGAAGCTGTGAGGGCCCCTGGGGATGTAACACAGGGACTGGGGCCAGTGCAGACTTTCTTTATTCTTCATGAGATCACAAATTTTCTCGCCTGCAGCGTTCAGCTGAATATCGTTATGGGAGTGCTGAACACATTCCCGTTCGGATCCAGGCATATCCCGCGCAGTGAATCCAGCTTGGGATTTCTTTTTACGGAGAGAATATGCCTGTAGAGGCCTTCAACGAAGATCTCGCAGTTACAGACCATGCCTATTTTGATGGTGTGTTCGGTTGGCAGCTTCTTGTCCGTCGTCACGAACTGCAGACATTAAATTTTGTCCTCGCCTAGACTTAGACCACCTGTTGAATAAGGATAAATTATAGAAGATCTACAATTTTGCTATAGGTACTGAAGTTTTATGGAGGTCTAGGTCATATAGACAGACACAAATGAAATAGGTCTCGCTCTGGGAAAAAGGGGTTTAATGCATAGGTGTAAAAAGTTGTCCAAGTCTAGCCTGTGCAGTCTGCACATGCCAATCAGGGAAGACACGGCATTTATTTTATTTTCGTTTAAAATTCATTTATCATTTTTTCTTCATTGTCATTAAAATCCACATCCAGCAATTTGACTTTATATAAGATTATAAAGTAAGATATGCAACCACCTGTTTTGTTTGTAGGGAAATTAAAGATAAATTGCCTTTTCAATTGTAACCAAGGTATAGGGTTGTAAAAAATCCAATTGGTATGTAATTTTTGTTCACATCATGATGGGATCAAATCTGGCAACACTCCAAGGCACATGATCAATGAAGGGCAAAATTTTAGCCTCGTTCTGGGAAAATTTGGCTTAATGCATGCGTGTTAAGTGTCGTTCCAGATTAGCCTGTTTGGTCTGCAGGGATGACACTTTTTGTTTGAACTGGATTTTGATTTAGAAGAGAGTTATTTTAAACAGAAATTCCATTAAAGCATTAAGTTTCGTCCCTGATTAGCCTGTGTGGACTTCACAGGCTAATCTGGGTTGAAACTTTACACATATACATCTAGCCCAGTTTTCCCAGAACAAGGCTCAAGTAATGATAAGAAAAAAAGCAAAAAATTAAACAGTTGTGCAGGGCTCGACATTAACTTTTGAAGCCACTTCTCCGGTCGGTCAAGAAGACCAAAATTTCACTTGTCCTGACCAAAAAGCAACTTGTCCTGACCATTATATCTTTTTAACAAAAAAAATGTGTTGTTCGGGTAACCCGACCCTACCGACGATTTTGGTCCCGACCCTACTTTTTTTTCGTCTTGTATAAAAAAAAAACGATCTCGGGAAAAATAGTGCCGAAAAATACCTGCGCATTTGCCACTTCCGCTTTCGTTATCAATCATCTGATTTTACGCTCAGCAATTAGCGATTGCACACTATAATCAAGCGTAGAATCTCATAAATCTGCAAGGATACGCATCGTATCGACGATTTTGACAGACACGCTCCATTATCCGCAAAGAGTCGCTTTCGCACATTTTAATCCCTTTTGTTGAAGCATCGCGGTCAGTAACCCTGGGTAACACCGCTAAGCGTGTTTTCACAACACCCAACACTTAATCCAGTTTCGTCCGGATTTTCTCTTGCATCAGTATACAATACACTTACTGTTTTAATAATGACGTATGTAAACGACCGTAACGATAATGATACAGTGTATTTGATTTGCAATTAATTTTGAGGAAATGTCAAATTCCAAATCATTCGCGATATCATTCCGTTAATTTACCATAAACATTTAACGGAAATTTAATACACGCACGCTTTCCATGCGTTTGACGTGATGTTGTACATGTAGGGAATAATTTGCGCGCGCTTTTCTCGAGATAAAGGATTAAAACACACTGTATATTTGCAGTTTATTTGAAGAATGTGATAACGTCGAGTAAAAATTACATTGGGAAGAGTATTTCGGATTACAAATTTAATTATGCGCATTTGAGAATTCAACAAAACACAAAATACGGACCAATTTCTATAACGCGCATACTTCGGTACGATGCGTTTTTTCTCCACAGAAATAACGGATTAAAAGGCAGTTTTTCTAAGTAATTAAATTATAACGACCACTTGTCCCGTCGGACTAGCAGATTCTTTCTTTACTTGTCCGGACTAACAATTTGGTTGTCCCGGACAGTCGGACTACCGTTAATGTCGAGCCCTGTTGTCATTCTGCCCAAGTTTTATCAAGACTGAGTCATAAATTTGGTCCAAAAGTGGTAACAAGTTGTTTTCTGATCTGGTGACCTAGTGTAAAGACGCATCTGACCCAGATGCAAACTTGGCCTAAATATTGTCAAAATAAAGATTCTTACCAAGTTTCATAAATATTGAATTCTACGTGTGGCCTCTAGAGTGGTTTTTTAAGATTTGACCTGGCAATCTAGTTTTTGTATGCAATGACCCAGATTNTTGTGGACCGTTTGGCTCGAAATATTGCGTGGTTATCGACCGACTGTGAGTAAACGGCTGGACGGATTTCTTTGAAGTAAACTTTTTTTGAAAGGTTGTCCAATTGCCCATAAGAGGACCAAGGGATGCTTTGGATTATTATTATTTTTGACATTTTTGCGGCCCGCGAAGAAAAGCCTATGAAAATTCTAGTTAATGACCTTGTTATGATTTTAATATCAGAGGGTGGGGATTTTTTTTCCCTTTTTTTTCATTTTTTCTCTCTTTAAACATGATTTTATATATTTATTTGAATAAACTATCCAGGGTACGTTACTTCCACCTGTATTAATGTCGAGCCCTGGTGTGTGACTTAAGTTTATTTTTTATCTCTGATTTGTTAAGCTGTAGCAGACGACAGTGGGGCAGGATAGCATACTTATGAATGAATGAGTTATGTTGTTATGGTGGTTTGATAAAAACACACTATTATGTGTCAATAATGAGTTAAGAGAATTACATTTCCTGTATGGGAGGCTTCAAAGATAGGAGGCGGTGTGGCATTGTTGAAAATCAGTGGTTTCATTAAGGACTTGAAGGGTGGTAAGTGAATTTTCTTATTGGAAATTTTATGGAGTGAATAACATTAAGAGGGGGAAGAGTGTTGTGAAATAAGGTCCCTCCCAACAGCCTTACTGTTCGGCTAGCTCTTGAGCGATGCGGTCAGAGTGTCTGACTACCACTCAGGAGACCCGGGTTCAATGTCCATTGGAGCTCAGGATTTGTCACTTTAATATTAAATGAAGCAAAATGCCTAAGACATTTTCAGCACAATTTGATCTAAGTTTAATACATCATATTTATACACTGTGATCAATGTTTAATTTTATTGTATAAATTTTGTTTTTATTTGATAGCTAGGGACCTGATATTTGGTTCAGTTAATTTTCAATGTTCATAGTTGGGCCTGCGACCTCATTTAGTAGAGTGCTGGACTAAAAAATTGAGGATGGCATGTTTGATCCACGGCATAATTATTGTGGGGATAATCTAATTTGGTAATGAACCAACCATTCTCGCCCTACCTCTGAACCAAGTAGGGCAGTTGTCCGTTACTGGAATAAATCTGTCCACTCATAACTCAGTGTGGCCATACCACGTGGTTCGTGACGTCATTTTGGCTAGCACACCAAGTAGAAAAATGTAAACATTGCCTCCACCAAGAAACTTCAAATCCACGTAAGTATCTTATTATTTACCCTTTTTTGACGAAATAAAGAGCAGGCTAACGGTAAAGTTGAGCACTAATCCTGGTTATATAAATATTTGACACCAGATGAGTAGTTTAGTCTATCATTCGAGGCAAATTCCTAGTTTTTACGTTACAATGCACGCAAGCACGACAAGCACATTTTAAATCTTCCAAAATATCCGTTAAATACCTTTTTGCAGTGCACTTATATATGCGGACGTGAATAATTCCATATAAAATGTGTTTTGACCGAAAAAATATCTTAAAACACCGTCTAATGACATTTCTAATGTAGACCAACAATTTGGCTAACACGACAAGCAACGAAATTCAAGGCAAGCACGAAAAGTCGATATTCGGCTATAACGACTAGTAGTTATAGGTGTAGAATTGGTAACTTCTATGTTGTCAAACTATATACTTCAATTTATTTTAATGTGTTTGTCCCTTGTATAGTTCGTGTCTTTTTACTGTCTTCATGAGATTCTGTGCCCTGTCCAGAGGGTGTGTGTTCAGCCATGTATAATGTATAAAAAGTAACGTGTTTAAGATGTTTAAACAGAACAAATGAACACAATCTGCACTTACCATAAATAAGACTCTTCGTTCAAGTTTATAACAGTTGTAATTGAAAATGAAAATTTGAATGCAATAGAGTACAGTTTACTTTTGACACATACACACTCTTGAAAAGATACTATTAAAAAAAAATGCATCAAAACAACATGTTTGCGGTCAAGCGCAAAACTTTTGTATAACCCGACCGATATTGACCTTTGTGCCGACTACAGCCCTTTTGATGTCCCAAGTTGAGTTCGCCTTGCAAAAATAATTCCGTCTACTTTTTTGCAATCTAGCGTTTCTAAAAATACACCTTTTTTCCAAGTTTTTTTCATAAACAGAAAACATGTTGACTATATATTCGGAACAATCGCAAAAGGGTCAATTAAAATATGCCGACAAACGTATATTTTTTGTGATGTAAATAAGAAAGATAAAACATTTAAAAAGACAAGAAAAAGAAAAATGGATAGTGTCCATATTTAAACTATAATAAGAACTGTTCTGTTTTGTTTCCTTACAATTTATATATTCCTTTGTATGAATCATGAGACCAAAACCAACACTCAAACTCGGAAAGCGAAGTTAGCGTATCAAGACGAGACGAGACGTCAGCAACACGTATATCCAACGCGGATGTCATCTTGGATCAAAACCGAAGATGAATTGTTTAAAAGAGTGAAATATAAACACAAAATACATAATGTTTACTCATCAACTGTCCACAATTGAAAACATTTGTGCAAACTAAATCTCCACCAAAGGCGGGATTGTGCGAGAAGAAACGAGACCAAGTTGTTACCTACCTATAGACTTGGACTCGACATAAAGAAATTTAATCAGATACCCCCTTTCTGTAAAATTCCTTGTTTTAGATGGATTGCAATCAAGTAGCTTGACTTGAGATAAAACAGAAAATTAAATATATAATTATTCATGCACATTATGTGTGTTTTAAATTGATACCAGTATGTAATTTAATGGAAGTGCTAAAGATTTTCCTCAGTCAAATAAATGTTAAAGTTAGGTGTTTTTGTCGCCTTTGTAAATCCGATCACAACTGCTTGCAACTAATTAATTAAAGCTTTGACCAGCGTCGAGTCAAGCGTTGTTTTTATAACTCTTAAAATTTCTAAACCTGTACTTTGATATAACACAAATGCTCATATGCCTTTGCTTTTTCGTGAGATTTGCTCCATGCAGTGTACGAGTAATGAAGATTTGCCCCCTCTTTGTGATTATCAATTTCACGGATTTTGCATACATTTTGAACCGAGAAATGAACACTACGCATTGTACGTTTAATTATTAATTTTAATAAATGAAACAATATTAAATGGCACCATAAAATCACATGTACATCACAATTGCAATACTATAACAGTAGCATTACCAAAAAATAAAATACATTTTCTTTTTAAAGAAACTTTTTTTTTTAAGACTGAAATTTGATGATAAAGCTATTATCACAACGATTAAAGCACGGGTAAATCACAGACAGGTGAGTGTCATATCTTATACAAAACAGGATGCGCGTATTTAGCACATACGTCACATAATGCGGTTTAGCAGACTTGAAAACATAAACAATCAATTAGACTAACACCTTGTTAACTTTAAATGTGAATTAAATAAAATCAACACAATTTTTTATTTCTTATAAACATATTTAAATACAAAACTTAAGCTTAAGGTATTTTAACATGTTTTTATGTAAATAAATGCATCAAAAAATAGCGACTGTTAGTTTAATTGCCAGGTAAAGGTTTAACGGCCTGGCAACAGGGCCCTTAACCTTACATCAGTTTAAATGTAGACGTGAGTTTGAGGTGTAATAGTAATACGCAACTACCAAGTATTTCAGAATTTTGCATGTGGTATATAAGGTCTGGGAGAACAACGTTCACAAACACATTACTCATACATCACACTACACAATACACCTATACAACACTCTCATCCACAGTACACACATACAAAAACCAATCACATGACCTACACCCCATCATCAGCACACGGTACAGTGCACATTAAGGTCTCATTGGCCAACGTGCACTGAACATTCCTTAAAACAAAAATTATTTGGCGAATACCCGGGCAGCCGGGGTAAATTTGACCTACTTCAGATAAAAAATAATCTTTCTCCCCTGAAAGGTCACAGGGGCAGGTCCAGCCACAATGACTCCGTGCAGGGGCGCGCATGGACCTGTAAATAAACTCTGAACAAAAAAAACAAAAAAAAAAACAAACCTAACAACAGTTACCAAACGTAAAGCATAAAAACTGCATGAAAATAATAACGGCAAACCGTTAACTTACACTCATGAACGCATGTGAGTTGAGAACAAAACACATTATACACGTTATTTGTGTTTCTGCCCGTAGTGCCTACAAAGTGAGCTGATATGTTTGAAGGCGGCTTTGCACACTCTGCAGACATGTCATGTTTCTTCACTGTGTCTTCATATGTTCTCCCATATGAGCCCGAGAAATTGTATTGAATTCACATATCTCTCACTCGATCTCTCGAGTGCGCTCTTCCTTGGTCGAGTGGGCATCCAAGTCTGCTTGCGTTGCGAAGTCTTTGCCACAATTACGACATACATAATTCTTTGCGTCTCTGTGTGCATTATACCTGAAATAATTCATTAGCATAATTACCAGATGTATCCTACATGTACACTTATTATTTATTTTTTATAAACTCGACAATAACATGGCTTCAGAAACATAATTTAAACAACTGGTCATAATAGCCGAATATCGACTTGTCGTTCTTGCCTTGAATTTCGTTGCTTTCTCATTGGTTAAAAAGTACTTATTTTATAACATTAATCTTTAATAATAAAAATTATATCACTTTGTACTAAAATAAATTTAAACAATTACCGGTAACTCAAAACATACTTCTATTCATTGAAATAAGAGAATCAACAGGTAATTTTAAAACTTCTAATCATCAAGAAAAAGAAATTACAATCCTACTTAATTAATGCACTCTGCCGGGCAAGGTGATATATTAAGGGAACTGTTAGTTTATATAAACATAAGGCATGTATAATATTCTTGATGAAATAATTACATGTATTTTGTGCCCCCTATTTCCAACAACCACACCCATACAATCTGTTTGAATATGAGCATTAACATAATTACAGGGAAGGCGGGCGGGCCTATTAAAGTGCTCTGAAAGCTCTCAGGCAGTTAATTTGATGTCATTTTATCTGCTTACGCTTTGGCTCCATTATTCAAAAGCCAATAACCCAGCTACTAAATGTTTGAGTGATACAGTGATGCTAACTGCCTCAGAAGAAAGCAGTTGTCATTATTTAATTTATACACTTCAAAATCTTAAGTGCGTTAATAATGAGTGTTTAAATGTTATTTCAGTGTTTATTATCTGCATCATATTTTACTTCTTTCTAGTTGGTGTTTGAGTGAAGAATACAACAAAACATCACACATGGCTGCATGACTGTGAAAATCTTTCATAGATCGGGTGATTCTCATAATGATGTTCATTCACACAAATAAGTCCCTGTAATAAAGATCTTAAAAGGCTTTTGTTTATAGACATTCTTGTAATTAACAGTGAATAAACACCCTGTCCTATGGAGGGGTGAATGCACTTTAAGGTGGAAATTAAAATTATTAATTATTGGACATATTATCTTATCTATACAATTCTGAAGTATTGATATCTTTCTACTTATTAATTGAATGTATTTCCTTATAAGTGATTCAGCTCACTCCTGTATGAAAAATCCAAGTTTATGCTGTACAAGTTTAAGTTCTTTCTCCGTCCCATTGATCATTACGTCACAAATACCCACTAAGACTTGATAATAAATACATCTTCCATGTCAAGTATTGATATATGGTGCACATGTTTAAATACAGAACTGGGGAAAATGGGGGAGAATTACAAACCTATCTGCAATGGAGAGGAAAGAAAGGATTTCTTAACAGGATTTCTCCTGCAAATATTTTAAAACGCTGACACTTGATACTCATTAATTCAAAGTTGCAATGACTCTGTATAAATGCCAGAGAGAATTTAAGGTCTCGGAAACAACTTTCTTTAATCTGGAAAAAATATATACTAATTGACATTATGAAAGAAAATTAGAATAAAGCCTCAATTTTTTTAGCTCACCTGATTGCTCAGGTGAGCTTTTAGCCTTTTAGGATCGGTCTTCGTCCGTCCGTAAACATTTGGTTTGTAAACACTCTATAGAGGCCACATTTCTTGTCAGATCTTCATGAAACTTGGTCAGAAGATTGGTCCAAATTAAACCTCGATTAAGTTCGAAACTGGGTCATGCTGGGTCAAAAACTAGGTCACTAGGTCAAAAAAAGAAAAACCTTGTAAACACTGTAGAAGTCACATTCCATGCCCAATCTTCATGTAACTTTGTCAAAATGTTTGTCTTAATTATATGTTGGTTGGGTTCAAAAGTGATTCCAGTCCGTTGAAAAACATGGCTGCCAGTGGGCAGGGCAGTTTTCCTTATTTGGCTATAGAGAAACCTTGTGAACACTCTAGAAGTCACAATTTTTGCCCAATCATCACGAAACTTGGTCAAAACATTGGTTTTATTGATATCTTGGACGAGTTTGAAAATGGTCCAGATCGTTGAAAGAACCTGGCCACCAGGGGGCGGGGCAGTTTTCTATTTATGTATATAGTGAAAACATATGAACACTCTAGAAGTCACATTTTGGTCCAATCTTCATCAAATTTGGTCAGAACATTTGTTTCCTAGATACGTGAGTTAAGTTCGAAAATGGTTCCGGTCCGTTGAAAAAACATGGCTGCCAGGGGAACGGGGCAGTTTTCCTAATATTTTTATAGTAAAAAAGGCTTGTGAACAGTCGAGAAGTCACATGTTTTGCCAAATCATTATGAAACTTGGTCAAAACATTGGTTTAATTAGCTCACCTAATTGATCAGATGAGGTTTTAGGATCGGTCTTTGTCCGTCGTCCATCCGTCTGTCCACATTTTGTTTGTAAACACTAGCATTTACATTTCTCAAGCATTCTCTATCAAAGTTGGTGAGACAATTTCTAGGCCAAGTTTTACATTTGGTAATGTGGGGACAAAATCTAGGTCATGGGGTCTAATCTAACAAATACCTTGTAAACACACTAGAGGCCATAGGTTAGGTCCAATAATGATGATACTTGACCAGGATGTTTTTCTTGATGATATCTAGGCAAAGTTTGACATTGGGTCATGTGGGGTTAAAATCTTGGTCACGAGCTCCAAATCTTACAAAAACCTTGTAAACACTTAAGTGCCCATAATGTTTGATTCAATAATGATGATACTTTAGGAGGAAATTTGTTATGGCAATATTTAGGCAAAGTTTAACATTTGGGTCATATGGGGTCAAAATCTAGGTCCCCAGGTCAAAGCTTGGAAAACTTTGTTTATCTTAAACCTCAAAGCACGCAGCTTTGATATTTGATATGTGACAAAGATTGTTCAAATCATGCCACAGGGTAAGCTCATTTCACAGGTGAGCAATCTAGGGCCATCTTGGCCCTCTTGTTGCATAAGCCATAAACCTATTATAATGATTAAATCATTTTTCATTTATACTTGTAGAAAATATTTTGCAAAGAATAGGCACAGCTGATTCAGAAACTAAATTTTGGGCGTAAAAATGATTTCCATGCATATTAAATTTTTTCCATATATGAATATAAGAAAAGAGGTTAATTACTGGCATAATCTGGGAAGAAAACAGGGGTAAAATATTAAATGATGTTGTGCGAAATTTCAAATTACTGGGTACAGCCAATAATGAGATTACGCACAAATATTTATTTTTACAGATGGAACTTAAATTACAGGCGAACATCTGATTAATAGTGGAATTAAACAACTCTCACATAATCCTTGATCACTGAGAATTTTTGAATATAAAATGTAAATCTATTTATAACAAATATTTTATGAAGTACAAACCTTGAAAGGACATATCTTTATAAACAAAGAAGAAAAAACAAACATTTTTTTTTCAAATGAAGTAAGTACTTAAATATGTGCCGGTAAGATGAATACTACAGTAACATGGGCAACAGAATATATAATAAATATATTCACACTGTATTATTTTGTTTGTTTGTTGAGGTTTTTTCATGGTTTGCAACAGTATCTCAGTCGTAGTAAGTTGGCTCAAGTGTCATTATCTTTGGTACTGGAGCGGGCACTGTGAGCCACTGTCGACATTCAGTTGTCACATTCAATCAGATTGTTGGATTGACTGTACAAAAAGGTAATTACTATTAAGACAATTATCACAAAGTACGTGTTAATTGTTTTAAAAAGTGATATTACAGAAATAAGTTTTAAACTACTTGAATGCTACTAAACATAATTTATGACAAATTAACAAATTACTGCTGATTGTTAAAGTTATACTTTTTAATATGCTATTCAAAAGAACTTGAACATATAAAACCTTCTTTTCTGCAACAAGCTTTTTTATAATAATACATCATGTATTATTGATAGTTATCAATGTTTGTTATATGAATGTTGGTGTTTACTAGTAAGAACCACCAAAAAACCACATAAAAGAACAAACAATAAACGACACAATTGGTTCTGAACAGAATACGAGTACCCGTCAGTATTGGCATATTTCTTAGAATTAGCTTGGTGGGTTATGAACTTGATTGAGGTAAACAAGATTTGATTTAAATTATGGTATCATATGTATTAATGAATGCATTACTATTGCTGTATAATATCACTTTGTTCTCGACCATGCACATATATACATTGTATGTTTTTACAATGAATAATAAAAAAAAAATGTTAACTGAATCAAAAAAAAAAAGAAAAAAAAAATATTATTAATATACTTTCTATTTCATGTGGGGTGATGCAACTAAGAATTTTGGGGGAAAAAAAGCATTTGTCGCAAATTTTCTCTTTGAAATCTTTGATTTGACTAATAATATTTCACCAACAAAAACCAAGGTCAATGCTGTTTGTCTTTTTAAAAGATATGTTTGTTTATTATTGTGATAAAATTGTGCTTTGAACTATTGGGTGTACCAGTGTAACAATCATAGTAATAACAAAGCCATGACAGTAGTTAAACTACAGTAGTGTCCAAACATGATCCAAAGTGCCATGTCCACATAATACCAATTATTATTTTTGTCTGGTGTCGGTTTACAAGAGATTTTCTTTAACCGCCTGGTTCTTTTACTATTTGTTTGAGAGATATGTTGTGTTTTTATGCTGTTGTTGTCATTAATTAACTTGATTCTTTGCTAGTTTTTTTAGTGAAAAAGAAGACCTTGAATTTGTTTACTTGTCATATCGGACTAGCAGATTATTTTTCATACTTGTCCGGACCTATATATTTTGGTTGTCCAAGATTAAAGTTAATGTTGAGCCTTGAAGATGTTAAAGCAGCATAATTTATCTATATTTGGGCTCCCTCTTCAAATATATTGGCTTCAGGCCTTTCCTGGCGTATCTACGCGTCTGTTAAACGGACCCATTTCCAAAGTCAACTGGTAACAAATAAAAAAAATCCATGTTTTTTTTGTTTGTTTTTTTTTTAGAAAAAAATGTCTAATGATTATTATATCTCAATTTTATTTCAATTACATCTAACAAAGTATATAAATATAATTTATATGATTTTATCTTCTAATTGTAATTATTATAAAGAGCTATATTAAATTAGTTTTTCCCAAATCAGTGGACTTTTCGAGCAAAAAAATTCCCAATCACGAAAGTGCATTTTTTTTCCAAATTGGCCAGGAAAAACTCCTGGGCTTTCAATCAAACTTTTTTTAGCGGTAAAATATGTGTTAACAGTTGTGATAGAATAACTAAATGCAAATCGACATCTTAACTCCCCGGTAATACAAATTTGATATTAATCTTAATCAACTTTAAATCACTTTATACCAATGTGTTTAAATTTCAAAAAGACCAATTAATGGTTAAATACTTTTTTGTTGTCTATCTAGTCTATCTAGTTATTTTTTTAGTTCATGTTGGGAAATCTGAGATTTGCTTTTTAATTGTAACAATTGTGATTATCAAGTTGCCGTTATTGGCATAGCTGGTGTCAGGCATGTCATGTCTTACATCTCATATATGTGATGCCATTGTAGATAGTGCTTGTTAGATTGAGTGTAAGGATTTATACATAAGTAATTGTTAAATCAAATAACCTCATGCTAAGTTATATTACACAATTGCATGAGCTATGCTTAAATGATTTTTTTTATTTCTACATGATTCTGAAAAATAATGACGAATTATCAAGTTATTGTTTTACTTCAATAACCATTTTGATTTTGTATTCAAACAAATTGATACATTTACACATGAACACGGTGCCTATACCACATGACTTTTTAAGATCTGTGTTGGGAGAATACTATCAACAAAAGCGCGACCAAGGTAACATTTTTAAGGATGTCTTTTTAAATATTTCACCATTTTTAATGGGATAAAGTGGAGAGCCTGCTCATTCATGAGAGTTTTCGATAGGTACATGTATCATGATTTTTTTAAACAAATAAGTATTTTTTTTCCAGTTAAGTGCAACCTTGCGTTTGTAATATAAAGTCCCCACACTAATCCAACATTTTTCTTTTACCGTTCAAACGGGCGGTTGCACTTTTAGCCTACTGATTACTGTTTTGGACTGTGTTACATCCATTTGGTTGAAATTCTTTTGAGGCAAAGTCAAACGACATATTACCTGATTACCTGATTAATACGTGATTAATGGACGTATAAAGCAAACAGAGGGGCATATTGACTGTAAATGCAGTATTGTTTTTCCTCAATAACATTATCTTTAAAAAGGTATTTGTTAAAAAGTTGCTTGACACATATTTCTCTTTTTTTTATATAAATGCTCAATAAAATATTTATTTTTATAATAATTAGAAGGTTTCCCCGATAACACTTTAAGTGTTGAAATAGGTAGTACTAGTAAAATAGTAATGAATAAAATACATATACAGTATTGCTATACGATAAGGTTCTATCAATTCTAGGACTTAATTGTATTAAACTTTAAATTGAAGAAGACTATTTTAAAACGCCGATTTTCAATACAAAATTGATGCCGTTGCAAAAGTGATAACAGGCAACAGTTCGTGATCGTACTTAGGCATGTGGATAAAGATCTAATATCTCATGAAGAATTTATTGGCCTTTACAAAGTTGACACTATAGATTCCAACACACTTAAACGCATAATAATAGACTGCCTTCTTCGCCTGAACCTATCGCTGAAAAACTGCCGCGGGCAATGCTACGACGGCTCTAGTAATATGTCTGGGGCAAAGCACGTTGTTGCTAAACAAATAAGGGACAGAGAACAAAGGGCAGTATATACCCACTGTTGTGGGCATGCACTGAACCTAGCAGTAGGAGACACAGTAAAACAATCGAAAATCATGCGTGATGCTCTTGACACCACCTACGAGATGTCTGAACTTGTCAAATTTTCTCCAAAACGCAACAGTCTTTTTGAAAAACTTAAGCGCGATTTAGCCCCTGAAACTCCTTGATTACGTACACTGTGTCCAACCCGTTGGACTGTGATGGCAAACAGAGACAACTGTGAAGTCCTTAAAATTGTATGGGAAGAGTCATACGTTTTATCAAAAGACACATACATTAGAGCCAAAATTGAAGGTGTTGAAGCACAGATGAAATTTTTTGACTTTTTATTTGGCATCATGCTTGGTCAGTCATTGCTGCGCCATACTGACAATCTGAGCAAAGGTTTGCAGCACCAGGACCTGTCTGCATCAGAAGGCCAATCAATGGCCATGCTGACAATTGACACACTGAAAACATTAAGAAATAAAAAGGCATTCAATCAGTTATTCGATGATGTGAACCAAAAGGCAGAGAATCTGGATCTCGATTAACCATCGATGCCAAGAAAACGAAAAGTACCCAAACGTTTTCAGTTGAGAGATGTCGAACATTTTTTCCCAGATTCCGTGGCTAACCACTACAGACACACCTACTTTGAAGCTCTTGATCTGGTTATACATTGTGTCCAGGACAGTTTTGATCAGCCAGGTCTAAAAGTACTCAGAAATGTTAAAGACCTTATTGTTAAGGCTGCATTGTATAGCTATGAGCATTACAGTGAAGAGTTTCTCTTTGTTACTGAATTTTATTCAGATGACGTAAACAAGGACACGCTGAAAGTTCAATTGGACACCTTGAAAACACACTTTTCTAAACAGCACAATGACCAGATCCGACTGTCACACGTACTTGATTATATGCGCAATTCTCCACCTACATTGCGGGTGATCTACCCAGATGTTGCGGCACTTATCTGACAATGTCAGCTACACATGCCACAAGCGAGAGGACGTTCTCAACGCTCCGGAGAATTAAGACATATCTGAGAAGCACAATGTCCAAGACTAGACTTAACAACCTTATGACTTTGCACGTTCATTAGCAAAGAACGGACGCTCTTGACTTAACTAAAATTGGATAGGAGTTTGTCGCTCGAGGAGAAAGGCGCAGCAGTGCATTTGGAAAATTTTAAAGGTGTAACAGCACTGCAACTTAGCAAATTAACAAACTATTTTCAAACTTTTTTCCCTAGTTTATTGCATTTGCAAATAATATGGAGCCTGGTACGGCGCCGTGTAACTTAGTAATATCGTGCACTTTGGCGTCTTAACCTCCCAGATGTCAGGATTTAGCCTTAATGTTTAAAAAAAAAATGCCCCCGGACCCCCCTAGTAGCTTCGCGCATTTGGCGGGAGCAGGCCTCAGGCACTTAGAGCCTGACCACTTTGAAAAGTCCGACGACGGCCCTGGTATGGAGTGTTAAACGAGGTTTTTGTAAGATTTGACCTGGTGACCTATATTTTGACCCCTCATGACCAAACATCAAACTTTGCTTACAAAAATAAATATTATGACCAAGATTCATAAAATCTGAAACAAAATTGTGACCTCTAGAGTGTTTACAATGATTTTGTATAATATAATGAAAATTTTGACAATTTAAGGGCAATAATTCTGGCATTTATAATGTGATTTTGCTCATTATCAAACTTGACTGAGATCTGGTGGCCATATAGCTTCTCAGCAACTTTGTTAAAGAATGCTTGAGAAATATTATATAGAGTGTTAGAAATCAATAAAACCAATGTTTTGACCAAGTTTAATGATGATTGGTAAATTTTTTTGACTTCTTGACTGTTCACAAGCCTTTTTTACTATATAAATATAAGGAAAACTGGCCCGTCCCCCTGGCAGCCATGTTTTTCCACGGACCGGAACCATTTTCGAACTTAACTCACGTATCTAGGAAACAAATGTTCTGACCAAATTTCATGAAGATTGGACCAAAAATGTGACTTCTAGAGTGTTCACATGTTTTCACTATATACATATAGAGAAAACTGTTTTTTCACCGATCTGGACCATTTTCGAACTCATCCAAGATATCAATAAAACCAATGTTTTGACCAATTTTCATGATGATTAGGCAAAAATTGTGACTTCTAGGGTGTTAACAAGGTTTCTCTATAACCAAATAAGGAAAACTGCCCCGCCCACTGGCAGCCATGTTTTTCAACGGACCGAAACCACTTTTGAACTCAACCAACATATCATTAAGACAAACATTTTGACAAAGTTACATGAAGATTGGGCATGAAATGTGACTTCTACAGTGTTTACAAGGTTTTTCTTTTTTTTTACCTAGTGACCTAGTTTTTGACCCAACATGACCATTTTACAAGAAGATTGGACAAGAAAGGTGGCCTCTAGAGTGTTTACAAACCAATGTGGACAGACGACGGACAAAGACCGATCCTTAAAGCTCACCTGAGCAATCAGGTGAGCTAAAAAGAAAAAAAAAATAGAAAAAAAAGTTAACCACACGAGGGCTGGAACCACTGACTTATGGAGTAAAAGCCAAGCGCCGAAACCACTTATCCATCTGTCTTCACATGTGTGTGTGTGTGTAATTTAAAGTTTATCGTCGAGTCTTTACGACTACATTATGTGCGGACCTGACCATCTGTCTTCTAATGGGTTGCCATTTATTTTATACTTTGTATGACCATCCATGTGTTGTTACAAAATATAACAATAACTTAAGAAATCAATTTTTTTTAATCGTTTCGCGTGTGAGACACTTTATAATTTAATCAATTTCTAACGATGATTTTTCGTAAAACGAAAGTGTATTTTCAGTATAAGTCTGCGGCATTGGTGTTTTTTGATGTAAATTATTTCTTGAATCTGTGACAAAAAATTGAAAAATTCTCATTTTGAAAAACTGTGAACAAGTCCCTTTAAAATACATGGTCTATTTTTATGAACCCGGTTATAGTGATTTCTTTTGTCCCTACCAGGTACATGTAAACCCAAATTGAGAATACACCCACAGCACACTAACTCATTTTAACCCTTACTTTTGTCTACTTTAAGAGTTATTCAGAAGGTCGAAATTCTTTGTTAACCCTAAATTACTTGTTTTGGCTGACATAAATACAAAGCTTTGGTACTTGCCATGGATGATGTCTTTGCACACTTTCAAAACACTAACATCAAGTAAGTTCATTTCAACCTTGACATTGAACTACAAAAACGACAACACAAAAATTACCACAATTACCACAATTTGTGGCGGTATTTTATGTGGTTTGAAAATGCTAGCACCTCTTTTTATGAATTGTCTGCTTTCTAGGAATGCATTTATTATGTAAATAACCAGTATTCATAATGAGGTAAACTATCGTTTGAAATAGCATTTAAAGGGACTTCATTCAGGGGGCTGTAACATTATCATTAAGGTTAGCAAGGGACATTTTTTAAACAACACACGCGTGCATAATAGATTTACTTTTTTTCAATACACATAATTGAATAAGAGAAGGACAGTATTTACAGGTAAATGTATAAATGAGCCTCGCTCTGTGAAAAAGGGGTTTAATGCATGTGTGTAAAGTGTTGTCCCAAATTAGCCTGTGCAGTCAGGGAAAATACTTTCTATTTTATGATATTTTTCATTTAAAGAGTCTTTTCTTAGCAAAAATACAGTTTTGGCATAAAGTGTCCTCCTTTATTAGCCTGTGTGGACTGCAAGGGCTTATCTGGGACAACACTTTACGCACATGCATTTAACCCCTTTTCACAGAGCTAGGCTCAAATATATGCCTCAAAAGAATCCCGCTCATGTATTTATAACATAAGCATCATATTTCCTAACTGCTTCTCGATTCTCAATTTTTTATTCACAAGGCTTTTAAGTTTAATAACATCAACAGGGTTATCTAACAGCGATTATGTAACATGTTACGACAATGATGACATATGAATATATGATGATGACTCATTTGTTGTTTATACAATTATCCTTTTTACACTAATCATTGTAGTTCATACAATGAATTATGACACAATGAACAGGTTTATTTTCATTTCATAATCTTTGTATGCAAAGTAAAAAGTATTGATGATTACATTGCTATAATGCATATTTTAAAATACATAGCGAAACATAACAGCTTGATGAAGAAAACAATTCTTTATTACTAAAATTAGTAGCAGTGTTTTCACAGTCTTCAATAAAACAGTAAAGAACATTTTTATCAACAAAATTAAAACAAACTTTTTTACCTTTCAAATTTGAAATGAAAAAAGGCTTACATTTAAAGTTATACACTCATGGCTTCGGCAATGTGAACACAAAAAATGTGTTCTTTCATTTGAAAACCAACTCAAGATAAACAAGAATAAGAATCAGCCATAAATGATTACTCTTTACTAATCATTTTCAAAAAATTTAAATACTATATAGTATATTATAAATAAAACTACTGGTATTTACTTTGACTGCATTATAGGTGCAAAGAAGATTATATAATAATAATTTTCCAAAGCATTCATCACGTTTTAAATACTTTCTACAATCTGATAATTAAAAAAAACCACAGAGAGTAGGTTAGTATTAGATTATTTGATTCAATATTTACCTGTACTTTTATTATTATGTCTCTCCAATCCACTAAAGACAGCATTTTCAATATCTTTGAAACTGAGAAATAAGATATCACCATGTGTCTGGTGCACTACACTAAGAGTATTTCAAATACCAGGCATATTTATTAAACATCACTGGGCAGCTTGTTGTAAATCATAAACTTGAAAACTGCGCTGACCAAAGAAGAATAAGGGAATATTTGAATCATAGATTTCCACTTATCATATGACAGTTGCAACCTCAATGTGTCTTTATAAAAAGCTTTGATAAGAGGGATGGCTATGAACTTGTTGGTCATCTTGGGTGCATATTGGAATACATAACTTCTTTAAATGAACTTGTTGACAGATTTGAGGAATTTTTTAAGTTTGTCGACCTTGTAAATGCCATAACTTTATACACTGCATGGACAGAATTAAAGAACTCAAGTCTTAGACAAAAACAAAAAGGGTCCCTTTAAATGTTATTAAACGCCCACTCATTGTAATTAAGAAAATTCCCTTATCAAAAAAGGCTCTTCAGATTCAAAGTCAGTGTTATCAGTCACAAGTGTTGGGCATGTGTCCAAGTCACTTTAACAGGATCAATATGTCATAAAACTGCATTTTGTTGTTTTATGTATTGATCGTGTTAAAGTATTGATCGTGTTAAAGTACTGATCGTGTTAAAGTATTGATCATGTTAAAGTATTGATCGTGTTAAAGTGACTTGGCCACGCGCCCAACACCTGTGTTATCAGTAAGGGAATAAAAACAATGACGACATGCGATAGGGCATTTGCAGTTACTAGAAAAATCTTTCAACAGTTTGTTATTATACCCTTCTCATCATGGTATTTGCAATATCTGTATGTATATATATATATATATATTACAAACATGTCCTAAAATATAGAATAAAATCTTGGCATAAATATTGAGCCCACATGATTTACATATTGTATCTTTAGATCACAAGCACATTAATGCTACATGTTGTTTTGTTGTTTTTCAATTAAATGATATAAAACTTTTTAAATTTATATTTCATCAATATTTTTAGGACTTAAATTTGCCTATCAACACAGGTATCATAACCACATAGTAAACAGGTCCCAAGACAGCAGGATTGACTTTTGTTCCACTTTGAAACGATAATGTACATGTTCTGTCAGTTTACTGTTATAATGACCACAAAGACATATTAGATGTTGAATATATGTAGCATGTATATAGTCTATGTAAATTTAAAGTTGAAACTTTATCAATTAAAACAAGAAATGTGACAATGTAAGAAAACAAGATTTCACCCTTTTACCACTGAATTAAGTTCAATTTAATTAATCTTGAAAGCAGTGACTGCACTTAAGCTACAAAATTAAAACAAGATACCCCCATCCTAAGTGAAGGTATTGAACAGAAACACTTTTTTTTAAAGTCACAATCACCTTGACCCTACTGACTCCCAATGCAATCACACCCTAGGTCTGGAAAACAAAATAAAAGCACAATAAATCCACTCAACCTAAAGTTATTGAGCACTAACGTTTTAACTATTTTAGCAACATTGAAATTGACATTGACCCAACTGAAATAAAATGCAGCCTCATACTTGATCTGCATGTCAATTACAGACATAATTTATTGGACAACTCAACAAAGTATAATACTGGGAATAATAAATGAGCCTTGGTCTGTTATCTCGCATGATAAACCCAATGACTTCGTGAAGTTTTAATTCAATAGCTGTAGTAGTAACAGAGATATACACATGTTGTGTGCAAACTTTTAAGTGAAAGTCAACTTGTAGGCAAAGCATAACTTGACTTTTACAGTAGTGGGCATTATAATGTTTAAAGGCTGTTCTGCAATCAGTAAATGTTCATAAAAATCCCTGAACACATGTGTGACATTTTAATTTCATTATATGTAGTACATATATACAGGTATTAAAAGGGACAAAATTCTGCTTAGTTGAAAGTCACAGTTATTTCACTTGGGAAGTGATGTCACATGATAGCCCCAATTACATCTAAGAAGTTTCAATACAATACATAAGTAAAACAAGAGATATGTTTGTCAGAAACACAATGCACAGAAACAGAAAAACTGCGCCGCTTTGATTATATCCCATTATAAATTATTACTTCCCTTGTGAAAATGATCTGTACCTTCCAAATGATAAATAGAAATTATCTCCCTTTAAAGCTTGTTACTTCCCTTGGATTTTGTTTTTTGACCTTTGACCTTGAAGGCTCCATGAGATACAAATGCATGCCAAATATCAAGTTGCTATCTTCAATATTGCAAAAGTTATGGCCCATGTTAAAGTTTTCGGACAGACGGACCGACAGTTCAACTGCTATATGCCAGCCTACCGAGGGCATAAAAAGTGATATGGAGAAGTTGTTCCTTAACCTTAATCAAAGCATTACACAGATGCCGACATTTGGACAAGTAGTATAGCTCATACGATTATGTGAATGTGAATGATCGGTCTAAAAATGGCATATATGTATTTAGTTAATAAGTGATTTAAGTAAATAAGCAATCAAGAACTAGTATTTAACTAAGTTACAAGTTAAACAACTAGCATAAAATATACAAATCCTTACAATATTTAACAGTACCAACACTATCACATTCATTTTGAAGACATGATGTCCATCAATTCTTCAAATCAAATTATCAATAATTTGTTTTTGTTAAAAAGTTGACAAATAATAAATGAACTAAATCAATCGTGCAATTGATTACTCCCTTATTGGTGCATGAGCAAGCCATGCGATTTGAAAGTTATTACCATAAAACCCTACTGCCTTGGTTGATTATTTTACTTTCCACAAGATATGATGTGTTTTTTCAAACAATTATTCCATGTGAATGTTTTTCCACAAATATGGCAGGAAAACTTTGGTGGCTGGTGGAGCCGTTTGTGTTGCTTTAATAATCTCTGTCGACTGAATTGTTTATGACATATTTCACACTCATGTATTCCATTTTGTCTGTTAATGTTGCAAGATGCAGTCTTCAAATGGCGGTCCAGTGTATGTTTATATGATAATTGTTTTCCACATAATGGACACGCATGTTCTTTGTTTAAAGTATGACTTGCTTTATGTGCTACCAGAACACGTTTGGAGGAACACCTTTTCCCACATGTTTCACATTCAAAGGTGGCTGAGGTTATATTTTCATGATTAATTTCTTCGTGACGTCGAAGCCAATACGGCTTGCTAAATGATTTGCCACAGTGAGTACACAGATGTTTCTTTGCATCATGTGTCTTTAGGTGTTGTTGTAGTCCATCTCTATTAGAGAAATCTTTGTGGCAAATGTCACATTTAAAATCATGTGGTCCATGACTGGTGACATGATTGCTGAGTCCTCTTTTACTTTTAAAATTCTTATTGCAAACACTGCAACTTAAGCCGTCTGAGACCTCCATCATCTGAAAAGATGTTCATATCATTATAAGGTCAACATACCAAGAAAGAAAACTGTCAAGAATACATATTTACATCATTCAATTTATTGTATAAAGCACATTATTTTATTCTCCCTATTGGTTTTTAAAACAGCTCTTTTTAGCAAATAGTTTTGTCCTTTTAGTTTTCTATTTATCTTAAGAGTCTCCAGGGGCTTTAGATTTTTAATTTGGGGTGCTAAAAATGATCAAGCATATCAATCAGCATTGTTTATCAAGGTTATATATATACATCAATTAAAATGAACTTTCAATGCATTTTATGATATTTTATAACAGATAATGCCCTATATGTATTTTGGACATTTTTGTGTGTGTAAAATATGAGTTTGGGATGCACACACATCACTTTGAAATTTAGTATGCTAGTTCTTTATTTTTGATCAAAACGACAACCAAACTGACTACGCGTTGCTAACCTAAAAGAATCGTAAAATAAAACAAAATTTGAAGAGTTATAATAGTAATGTTTTTTTTTTAAAATAAAAATCAACTTTAAAAACTGGGAAGGCTTACTCAAAATGCATTCACCCTGTATTTGAATTGCCTGGTTCTTCCATTTTGGTACTTAAACCTTTATTTCTCATAATAAGCAACCATGATTTTGAACTGAAAGACATATGATTGATTGAGATTTGATGTTGGTAAATTGTGTGTGCTCTGTAGCTTACTATTTATTCCCTTATTTTAATAATAAAATCAACTATGTAAACATTCAATTGGTTGATACAATCATACACAAATTCAATTATTTATAGAAAGAAAAATCAAAAGCTGTCTTTTTAATTTCAGCTTATCAACATAGCAAGCACATTCTATGCCACAAAATTAAACTATTATTTTACTGTGTCTGTGACGTCATTTAAATAGTCAAAACAGAAGTTCATGCGTTCATATTTCCAAACCGGGATAAGACAATTGCAAGGTCGGTCAAGTATTTTAAAAACTTTACCGTTCCGCCCTTCAACTTTTCTCTCAAATTCTTGTAGACAACTTCATTTTAGAGCTCAAGGCCTGACGTTCTGCCATCAAATACCTGAGAGACTTCTTAACTTTGCCCGAATATTTATGGATTATTTTGAACTAAGGGAAATAACTGCTTCGACATAAAAAAAACTGTAAAACAAATAAAGGATACACGCAACAAGCATACTCGCATAATTATTAGATGTAGATAATTAAATAAATAGTATGGCTTCTGTTTATTTTCTGCACATTAGTCTGAGTTTGAGTTATGACAATAATAACACCATTCACGAAAATTTACTTGCACCATGTTACATGCTGTACAACTACACATCAATGCACACTTAAACACTTTATTTTAGATTGGACGGTTTTTCGTGTCAAGCTCTTAAACATGGGAATGAGCTGTGTTGGTCATTTGGAAGTCATGTCCCAAAATGTGCTTAAAATGAAGTAAGTTCCCAAAAGAGGGGTTAAACCAATAGTTTTTGGCAATAAATTAGTTATAAGAGATAAAACGGCGTCGGGAAAATGAAATAATCATGATTTTAGTTATATTTTACCGTTCACGTGCGTCAATACGGTGTATTATACGAGAAAATGATATTTTTACATCCCAATTCTCGAACGTCACGTAAGGTGACAACAGATTTGTGGAAGGTTTTCCTTCAATTACTTTTTTATCCCGACGTCTCCGATCTTGAAACAAAAAACCGAGGGAAGCTTAAACACCGGAGAGCCGAAAGGGCGTATTCATTTAAAATAATTATAAATACAAAGGTGTTTACCGGGTGAAAATATCCCCTATTTCTTCAAGAAAACACAAAAAACGACGCCATCTTTGAAGTTTTGCTCCCCCAGCCTCACTTAAACGCGGTAAGCTCCCGTATACGCATGCCCCCCTGAATCAAGAATTTTTCATTAATTTTCAGGGACATTCATTTGCAAACACAATTATTTACATAAAGAATATAATGTTTGACACAATTTACCTGGCGTATTATATTACAAGCAATTTATAGAATATCTAAATCAATCCTGCTTCATTCAACAATGCCCTTCTAAATATCACTTATAAGCGTCCTTGACACACTTGAGCTGGGAGTGGGCAAATACCAGCCTGCCAGATAAGGTGTCATCTAAAAGTAACACTTGAACAGCGAAAAAACTAAAGCGGAAACAGGGTCTTTATAAAAACACTTATGGATATCTATTTGTAACTAAAATATTTCACCATAATTAAAAAGATTTCATTCAGGCAGAAGTGCACTTTAACTTCTTATTCACAGCAACAGACAGACTGCTGTTATGTTATATAAACATGCAGGATATTCAGTTTAATTGTTAACAAGCATTGTTTTGTGAAAAGGGGGTTTAATGGATGTGCGTAAAGTTTCATCCCAGATTAACCTGTGCAGTCCACACAGACTTATCAGGGACAACACTTTCCGCTTTTATTTATTTTTCGTTTAACTGAAGTCTCTTCTTTGCAAAAATCCAATTTAAGCGGAAATTGTCATCCCTGATTAGCCTATGCTGACTGCACAGGCTAATCTGAGACAAGACTTTTACACATACATTAAACCCTGTTTAGGGGGAGGCTCATATGGAAAGTAATTAATGACACACCTGAGCTGAGAGCTGTTTAATGTAGTAGTAACAACTGAACAGCTTATCAAACAACTTCAGGAAACTGTCCCTTTGAAATTAATCCATGAATATATATATTGGTAATTGTTTTACCATTTATCCCTACTGGTAATTGTTTAACCACTTATCCCTACTGGTAATTGTTTTACCACTTATCCCTACTGGTGATTGTTTTACCACTTATCCCTAGTGGTAATTGTTTTACCACTTATCCCTACTGGTAATTGTTTTACAACTTATCCCTACTGGAAATTGTTTTACCACTCATCCCAACTGGTGATTGTTTTACCACTTATCCCTACTGGTAATTGTTTTACCACTTACTAGTATCCCTACTGGTTATTGTTTTACCACTTATCCCTACTGGTAATTGTTTTACCACTCATCCCTACTGGTAATTGTTTTACCACTTATCGCTACTGGTAATTGTTTTACCACCTATCCCTACTGGTAATTGTTTTACCACCTATCCCTACTGGCAAGTGTTTTACCACTTATCCCTACTGGTAATTGTTTTACAACTTATCCCTACTGGAAATTGTTTTACCACTCATCCCAACTGGTGATTGTTTTACCACTTATCCCTACTGGTAATTGTTTTACCACTTATCCCTACTGGTAATTGTTTTACCACTTATCCCTACTGGTAATTATTTTACCACTCATCCCTACTGGTTATTGTTTAACTACTTATTCCTACTGGTAATTGTTTTACCACTTATCCCTACTAGTAATTGTTTGACCACTCATCTCTACTGGTAATTGTTTTACCGTTTCAACATATGCTCAGTGTTATTTAACAACACCCATGCTTCCATAAACATTATGAATAATGATTATGCAGAATACCTCATTTTCTATTCATTTCACTTGATTATGCACAAGAATATTCCACCATCATCAATACGAGTCAATTTCATGCAGGAGTGCACTAAAACTAATTATTCACAACAACAGGTACACATAAAGACTGCTGTTAGGTCGGCATAATCATACAGAGTATTTATTTGAACATATCAAAATTTAAAAAGACTGTTTGTGTGAACCCTTAACAAAGTAATCATATTTATTTGTTTTAACCTTATTATTGGAATTTCTACAGTGCATTATAAAATAGCTATCAATCCAAATTATTTGTACAACAACATTAATGTTCTAAACACTAGCATGTAACAGTGCAATAATATGTTAATGTACATGAAATCAGTCTTAAAATGTTACAAGCTCATGGTTATAGACTTCTGTTATAATTTGTGGCGTGTTCTGAGAAAACTGGGCAAAATGCTTGTG